>JAOVVB010036977.1:0-15320 GCA_028570985.1 Heterobranchus longifilis
CATCACAGCTCCACCTAATGGCAACAGGAAGTTGGCCTTCTGTGACAAACGTCTTCGGATTTACAAGACATTTACACAGCGTGGTTTCCGCATTGCATACAGCAACATGACGTGTCATTACCGCATGTTCTCTAAAGCCACATGGCGGACACAGGGAGCGCTGGTCAATTTGCGACACTCCATCTCCGCGCGGTGTCCGACGTTCGCAGGAACGCGCGGCCGCGTCTGCCAGCGTCCCGCTGGCTCCCCCGACCTGCGTGGGTAAGCGAGGGCCCGTTCATACCTGCTTGCAGGTCTAGTTTTAATTTAATGTTTCTATTTAACGTCTGTATTTAATTTTTTTTCTACTGTAGCGTCTGGTTTGTCACAGCGATTTCGCACCTTGATCCAAGACAATTTTCTCCCAAGCGAGACAAATAAAGTAACCTTGACTTGACCTTGAGACGGGCACTAAAACGTTTCAGACAGAGGGTGAATACAGGTATATTCTGACGGAAAGTATGAGAAAAATAACGTGTTTTTGAACATTAAAGCATGTAAACATGTTCTAGTACAGTGGTTCCCAAACTTTTCACAGTCCCGTATCCCTTCAGACATTTGACCCCCAGCCATGTACCCCCTCCTCCCGCGCAAACACACACACAGCACACGTCGAATAAAGTCTCTTATAGTGAATTATTTCTCACCAAATTGATCTATTTATGTCTATTTATATTCCAGTTTCAAAATGTAATCAGGCGGTTTGCAAATCATGTTTTTAATTTTTTTTTCACGTATCCCTACATCAATTTGCGTACCCCAGTTTGGGAACCACTGCGTTAGATGAAGGGATCACCGAAGTTGTTCCAAATCATCTTGAGGGGGACATGAATGTGTGTTCCAAACACCATTGTAATTCAAGTCCAATAGTTGCTGAGTCATCTCAACCTCATGGTGGCGCTAGAAGCGATGTCAGGGGATCACCTAAAGTCATCCTCTTGGGCCTGCTTCTTTTCCTCTTGTCTGGCAGATCCATCTTCAGCATCCTTCTCCTGATAATACCCAGCATCTCTGCTTTGCACATGTCCAAACTCAATCTCGCCTCTCTCGCTTTGTCTCCAGCAGTACCGGTGGCGGTCGTTGGTAACCCGGACCTCGACCGATCCGGTATGGAAATCTAATTTATGATCCGCATAGTTCACTTGGCATGGGTTTTACACCGGATGCCCTTCCTGACGCAACCTTCCCCATTTATCCGGGCTTGGGACTGGCACTAAGAATGAACTGGCTTGTGCATCCCTAGTGGCTGGGTTGTGTCGAGATATTTCACTAAAAACAAAAAGCGTCAATCACCCAATTTACCCAATCTGCTAAATCTACTAAAACAGCTCAGTGGTTGGAGCTCAGAGGGAACACATTAACTGTATTGACAAGCTATCTTTAAATCATCACTCTGTTTAACAACCAGGTATGTTCTTACATCAGTGATCAGGATCAAAGGCCACGTTGTCACCAGACTCAGGAAGCAGTGCAGAGTCATTTTTACAGCTGCTTGTTTACAGCAGCAGCCATCAACCATGGAGAGATACTGCATGGTTTTATACCAACCAGTCACTACAACAATTTCCCATCCCATTGATTTACCTCACTGGGTTAATGTATTGTCATCAGACTAGCCTATAAGTTTCGCAGGACAATGTTCAGCGGCTAATTTCTCCTGCAGTGAAATCAAGAGATCTTCTTCAACCCTTCGTCTTCCCATTTTGATCATTTTGAATTTAGGAAAAAATGTCTGGGGAGACACCAATATCTTTACAAATGTAGTGACTTGAGATATAGAACTAGAGGCTAATTTCACCCAGAGCATCAGCCTAATACCTGAAATGAAAATGAAAATAAAGAATAGTCTGCCCACATACGTAGGTGTACGTGCTACAGTGAGCTGACACTAAAAACAACCCAATGTTGTGTTTACACTCACATTAGTAATGCCAACTTAACAACAGCAAGTCTTATCTCAGCCAGAGTTGAGGTGATAAGCTGTGTAAACGTGTCCCATCTGGCACAATGACACTTTGAGACTTGGAGGTAGATTTATGGATAGTTTCTATTACAGCTGGAGCTGTGTCATTATCTTCTACACATTCTGTCTGCAGTCTAGTTCAGGATGCTTTAAAAAACACAAATGTGCGTGTAATTCAAACATCACCTCCCTCTGCAGTACTGCATGAACTTGCTGACCACGGATTTATCTTATCTCTGTATTATCAGCACTGAGAACAGTAAATACATTTAGTTTCATTTTTCACAAGCAAGACGAGCTGTGATTAATCAGAATCTGAATAAGGACCCAAAGTATACTGGCGGCCCAAACACAAATGTTTGCTTCAGTCATATCAAGTTTTGCTTTAATGTCAACAGGGAGTTTTTTCAGAGTAGGCATCATAAAAACGTTTATTAGCTTACTTTTATTACCCTGTCTTAAGGGCGCCACTATAGGACTGTTATAAGTAAGTAAGCGTAACCGTGTGTTCACGTGAGTTTGGATGTTGGAATCTTATGTTTTGACTTGCTTCATTCGCGCGATTACTCGCGTCGTTCACCGTGGAAGTTCAGATATTTCAACTCAAGCGAATGAGCGAATTCGCATCATCGCGCCGCGTCATTCGCGTCGCACAAACAAAATCTTGTTTAGGGCCACCAAAATCCTAGGGCCAGCCCTGTATGAAAGCTCTGATAATGATAATAATCCGATGAAGGTTTTGGGATGATAAATGGAAAAGATATAACTAAACACTTTTCGTGTTGTACTCTTGTTTTTTTAAATTAAGCATGATCCTCCCAGCTTCCCATTTGCCTCCTATTTACCCTCCCGCTTTACTGCTAAATGTAAGCAGGCATAACATGTCACATATGTTCCATGCTGAAGACTCAGAGGACAGTTCTGCTATGTAGAAAATCATCTGGTTTACATTTTGAGCTTGTGTTTTCTGCGGGAAGTGCCCACTAAATCTTAGGAGTTTGTACGAGCAGCAGCTGTGTCATCTCCCCGCGCTGATGTTTTTGATGGATGGATGTTTGAGCAGAGCCTCATGTCTGGTTTCACATCTGGACTAAGGTGCTGTAAATGTCAGGTAAACAAACCAACTCCTGGGAATATAATGTAATTTGTCTATGTCATTAAAAGCAGTCTAGGGTCAAAGGTTACAGCAACAGATGGAACAACTGAGATTCCAATATGATATCTAATATTACAAAAAAGCACACCCATAATTAGGTTAGTATTAAGAGAGTAAACACACCATTGGCATATTATTTTATAAAGATGATATGGCGAAGGAGTTGGCAAACAGTTGCGTGTTTACACAACCAGCAGACACAGCAACATGTAAGTCAATATTTATTGCGTTTTAGCTCTGTTTTGGTCACCACTAGACTCGCATTACCAGTTGAGTTCCACAGTTGAATTTATTAACGGGATCCCCATTAGCTGACACCTTGGCGACTGCTAATCTTCCTGGGATCCACAAAAAAGGACATACAGTCCAACTCCTGAGGGAAATATCTGGCTCTTTAGGAGCTAAATGCTCCTTTATGTTCACTGGTAAGTAACTAATGTTGTCTGTCTGCAGTTTGGTGCAGGACAGGGAGCATACATTTGCTCCAAAAAATAGCTGCCTGCTGTGGCTGAGTGGTGAGACTAAACCAAAACAGCTAACCTCAGTTAGCCACACCTAACTCCACAGGAGGAAGGTCTGGATTCAGTGCCCTTTTAAAAAAAACTCTCTGGCCTATTTGCATTTCCTTAAACCAATCACAATCATCATGAAAATGTTGTTCTTTGTAGATCTTTACAATCATTCACCGAAATAACAGAGCAGGCCTGCTGTATTGCACGATCCAAATCTTCAAAACTTGTCATTTTCCGCATGTAGATTGATAATTCGCTTTTGACTCCCTGTCTACGCGAAAACTGCGCGGAGACAGGAAGTAAGGCTTTATCCAAGCACTGTTCACCCGGTAAGCCAGACTAGAAAAATGTTAAAGCAAGATTTCTGTCTGTTTATCACTATGAGCAACCCATTTCACATTACATGTCATTTGATCCATTGTTAATATAACAAGTCTAAGAGTCTACAGCCATAACGTCTCTGCGAGACCAGTGCAGTGTACTGTGGGCTAGTACAGTGGTGCATAACATGCTCACAATTACAATGTTAACATACTGGTGTTATCAAGTATTATATTTACGTGTATTATATTTTTGTGTTTGCATGCTAATATTTGCTAACTAGCATTGACAGCTGATGCTGAATGTCATTAGTTTTGCAGGTATTTGGTCATAAGCAATATTGGACAAATTCAAGTTTTGACCTTCTAGATGAACTGTCAGTAGGATTCATCCTCTGGGAACCACAAATGTCTGTAAAAAAAGTCCATGGCAATCCATCTAATAGTTGTTAAGTTATTTCAGTTTGGACCGACAGACTAACCATCCCTAGAGTCATGCTGCTAACGTGGCTGCTTAGTGCAGCTTTAAAGGTGGTAGTCATCTTAAGAAAATGTCTTAATAAACCACACAGAGCCACCAATGTTTTTTTGGGTGGCAGTGTTATTTGTTTTGAAGTCCTGGAATTTGAAACCTGCTATATCTCTGTGACCCTGAATGGGTAATAACAGTGCTAAATGAAAAGAAATGAAAGACAGCAGTTGATAAGATATAAATCTAAATTCTGCCTGTCATCACCATCTCATGACACCCTTGATTTCAGCGGATATGGTGAAGTTGGTAAACCGTGTGTTTACTTCCTCTCATCAAGCTGTGGTTACAGAACAGAACAAAATGTACAGCAAGGCTTTTATCCCCCTAAACTCATATGTTGAAGCTGCTGATGAGAGTCAGGTCACAACATGCATGTTCTCTGCACACCCAAAGACTAAAAATAGTCTGTGGTTTGGAAATGATAAAAAACAGAACATATTTGACTTCAGGGCATGAACAGTGATACAGGAACCATTTAAGTCCTCTGTGTTCTCTTTCTTTATCTTACTCTCTGTTTTCTCCTCCCTTCACAAGCTGTTTAAATTTCACACACCAGTCAACTTTATTGCTCTGCACAGGTGAGTTTATAACCTACATGCCTGGTAGAAAGCACCTGAGATAGTGCACATAAAAACCAAGGTCAGTGAAAATGGCTGAATGGATTCTGTGTATTGCACAGTAATACAGTTACCTAACAGTTACATTAAGCTAACATTAAAGAAGTGCAAAGGACAGAACATGATAAAAAGGTATTTTATTACTGTAATATTAAACTGCAGTCCAACTTTTAAATGATGCAGACACAGCTATGACCTTTGCATCCATGAAAACCTTAGGATTTAAAAAGCATTTACAACTGTACTGTGCAATCAAATACCTTAAAATGAAATAAACTATCACAAAGAAAGCCAGAGGTAAACAGACCTGAGCTATACTCTGAAAACCTGTTTGGGCTATCGGTCCAGTCACACTCCTTACCAGATGTGGCGGTTCATTGGTTTCTTTGGATCCCTAATAGCTACGACATTACAGCAGCTATTCGTCTCTTATTGTTAGACTTGATCAAAACATTCTGAAGAACAGGCTGCAGCACTAAAAGTGGTTTATCTCCCATTAGAGTTTTTTGTTTCTATTGGTGACCCTGTCTCCCCTCCCTTCCTGGTAAATTGTGGAGTACCCCAGGGGTCAATACTGGGACCAATTTATTTTCTTCTTTTTTAATTATTCTTATTCTATATGCTCCTTCAACTGTCTCCCAGAAATTATGTTAATACTACATATGTTTTTAACAAGTACGTTTTTATCATAATGTAATCACTCAGTGGATTGAGTTCAATAGCAACTTTGTTTCCGATGAAAGAAGTACTATGTTTTTGTACTGCACAGGATTTGTAGGGAGCTGCTCAGGGTGATTTGTGGATCTACCCGCGTGTAGATATGTTTAGCCAACTAAAGCAAATTTACAGATAGATTTGCATTAAGATATGCAACATTAGGACCCTGAGGTCAGGAAAACTTTTTAGATTTTTTTTTAGATTTAGATTTTAGAGTCAAAATGTTGTCTCTCATAAAAGTCTCAAGAGAGAAGATGTAATCTAGTGTGCAGTAATTTACTCTTGAGCCACATGTCATGAGTCTTTCTCCCAGCAACTGGGCTGAACAGACTGGATTCACACCTCTATCATCCATTTATCCAAATAGGAACTTAAACAGTACGTCTCTGTGCAGATTTTTGCTGTTCACACAGACCTGAGTCACATGGCAGGAAAACAGACAGAGAAGACGGGAAAACTTTCAGCAAATGTGTGAACAGAGCTTTAATAACACATGTTGTGTTAGCAGTGTGAAACTGGCGACATGTCTGCACACTGAACCTCCCACAGCTTCTCCGCAGAACTTCACAGGGACACAGTAAACTTGGCTGGACTGACATTTACACAGGCCAGTGCACGTGGGACACATAAATACTGAGTCATGAGTCAGGGATGGTACCACCAAACCCCCCCCACCCCACCAGCTCTCCCCATCATACCACCTCATCCCACATGAGCCAATGGGAGAAGCACAACACACCTCTGGAGCTCCACATACCAAGACTGCCTGTGGTCCAAAAACAAACACATCACTGCAAAAATACATATGACGGAGTAAAGCTATGATCCTGTGAGTCATTATAAGGCTAAAAAACTTTATTTTGTAAAAAGTGATAATTTTTCTTTAAATTACCACATTTTCATACAACTTCTTCACAATGAAGTGCATGGGACACGTACTGTGCTTTATAGAGGACTTCTGCAGGTTTATGATGGTTAAATAGCTTTCCATTTTTGTTGTTTGTCTCTGATTCAGATGATGATGTTCATCGTGTTCTGCCTTTTTTGTCACAACTATGTTTACTTATATTTTAAGTTTACTGCCACCTTTAGTGCCATGGTGCCCACTGTATAACACAGAAGTTTCTGTTTGTCACATCACAGTAAGTACATTTTTGAGACAAGTAAACCAACAGTGAGACTGGGGGTGGATGCCTGTCGCATTGAGAAAAGTGGAAGGAATTATGTAAATGTAGGCAGAAATTATGGGATTCATTCCCTCGTTAAGTGCCACTTTGGGGAAGAAACACTGCTTATCAAAGCCAAGCAAGTTGCCTACTTGTGGGAAAGAGCAAAGACCACCAACATGAATCAGTTACTCAAGATGATTATTCCTTAACATAAATGTTAAGAACAAATATTTCACTACTGTGAGATTTGTTTGGCCACAAATGGATTTTGTGAAATTGCTTTAGCATGAGTGGGATGAGTGTCCACCACATCACAGGCTGTTTATGGCCTCTATCTTTTACTCGCATATCAATTTGTTTACGTTGTCGTCAGGACAGAGACGCTCTTTATGAACTTCCTTATGGAGTACAAGGCACAGCGAAACCCAGAGACATGGACAAGGAAATATAATCAAAACCTAAAAAACATGTTATTCGTTTTACCTTAAAAGCATTAACAGTTTAACTACTTTATAAAGCAACTGGTGAGAAGAGGCTTCATGCACCACTTTCTAAGACCAGGTTAAGACCAGAATTAGGATCAAGGCTAAATGTATTGTTCAAAGGACTGACGGACTGGTGAATTCACAAAAAGATTGCACAACTTTTATAAGACAAAAAGAAATCTGGAAAGCAGCATGTGGAAATGTAGATGACTGAATGTAAAGCAGAACATCACAAGCTCCCAGAAGTGCATTAGGATGTGTAGGAGACATAATAGAAGAAGAAGTTGAAACAGTAGACACATGCAGTAAAAGCATGGAGTGTAAGTAAGATGAGCAGCGGAATTTAGCTTCAACTCTGTCAGCCTCACCAATCACCAAAACTTTAACTTTACTGTAACCAAGTTGTTTTTATTTACCTTTAATCGAATTGTTTGTTAAAAATAAATAAATAAATAAAAATAAAATCTGTTTCCAGTTTGTAGTTCTGTTACAAAATCGTTTAATCCTGGAGGAACCTAAAGTTTTTGTCTCATGTAACAAAAATTCATCAGAAACGTGTAAACCTGCCAGATAAAGTGTGAAACATCTGGATGATTAAAAGTCTCTTTGGTCATAAAATGAACATATCTGAGAGGGAAACTAGGTTTTATCATTTGTTGCTTATGTAATCTGCAATTAATGGCTAAGTGTGACTGGGCGTGCATGACACTGACCTCTTTGACCCATTTAAAAATCATTCACCTTAACTAGCATTCTTCAGTCCTTCACCTCAATGCAGTGCTCCTGAGCAAGGCAGTTCACCCAGATCTTTGGTGCACAAAGAGTCAGGCCCTGTTTTTTAGTCTAGTTTCGTTGCTTCAGGAGCTAAAATGGGTCGCATGAACTACGGCTTCAAATTCGCCTTATTGACATCATCATATCATGACAAATAATGAAATGAAACATGACTTAATTGATGCACTTGAAATAAAATGATGCGATCGCTTTAGGAAACCATTTTCCATTCACAAATAAAATCACTATGTTTTATGGGAAAAGGAAGAAATACAATCTCTCTTACCCCCATTCTTCTTTTCTCAAATCTCTAAACTTGACCTTAGCCCATGTTTGTCTTTTCATCTAAATCTTATTGACAACAACAACAACTCTGTTTACATGGGGGCTCTTCCCTCGATTAGTCTTTGTTTTACTTAGCCATAGAGCCTGACGTCAGAACTCAGGATAGCCCTTCCTCCCGAGGGACCACCATAAGAGGATGGGCTGTGAGAAGGGAACATGATTAAAAAAAACCTGACCGGTCACAAATTGACCCGTGGGATACCATAGTGAACGCGATGATCTGATGGTCGGCCAAAGAAGATCTGAAGTGTGAGACAAATAGTCCCCCTGTTCAGCAGAAACATTACGTACGGACATAGTTATTTTAACCCTAACCCTGTTGTTTTTTCCAAACCGTACCAAGTAGTTTTGGTGCCTAAACCTAACCAAGTAGTTCCATTTCACAACGTTAGCCACTAGGGATGTTAATAACTAACTGTTTAGCCGTTAACCAATTAAGAATTTTGACTGATTATCAGTTAAACAGTTAAAAACAATATTATTAGAATAAAAATGAAAAGGTAATAAAACAAAGTTTGTTGCATGGTAAAAGAAGAATAGGCTATACAATCTATTTTTTAACTGCTAGTTAACTTGCTGGTGCAAACTTTGCACTAGCAAGCTGTGTTTTAAGCTCCATTTTTTCTGCTCCGTTCTTGGCTCTCAGCACTGACTGCATCCTGGGAGAGTGGCTGCATGTGTCCACACAACAATGCACGCAACATCATAGCTGTAAACGACCACAGCTCTCCGTGGACGGAGGGAACTGGGAAAGTTTCCTACTTGTCGGTTAACGGTTGATGATCGGTTAACGATCGGTCAACGAGGGTTGGCTATTGGTCAGAAAGGTTAATTTGCATCCCTATTAACCATGTGTTTAAAACAGCAATCGTGCGACTGGTTCACAATGTTAGATAGAACAATCATATTTCATGAGAAATCATACGAACCATTGTGCATACCTTTTCATAAGATACCATACAAACCCGTTCATGTCCATTGTCCTATCTGCACCACATGGAGAAAATTATCCACAATGAAAGATCATAAGGTAGATTTAAAGCAAGTTTGGGGAAGTCTGATTTAAGTGCAGTTATTATTGAATTCAGCAGGAAATCAAGCTGATGGTTAAATGTCTCTTTGGTCATATAATGAACATCTTTCAGAAGAGGTTTTGTAAAGTTGCCATATGTAAACTGCAATGAATGAATAGGAGATACTGTCCACTGAACTCTTTGACTTTCTTTCAAATAATTCACCTGACTAACCTTTAACATATGGCAAGAATACCACAATAAAGTCTGTGTCTCCCCAATACATACATTTGGGCCAGTAAACAATAAACAAAAGCAAGTCTTGTCTTTTTTCACTTACACACTTAAAAGTGTTTAAAAAACATTCTGCTGCTCTCCATCAGCTCTTGTTGACTTCAGGCAGGGCAGCTTAACATTGACCCCCTAATGTCTCAACCAACCACAGCCCATCGTCTTTCCCTGCAGGGAGTTACACCTCCCCTCAGCAGATCAGATCACACCAAACAAGGAGCCTCTCATAGCGGCGCAACAACAAGTCCTAGACAGGCCGAATCAAATTACACTCACAATAACATTTACATTTTAGGCCTTTCGCTGACACCCTTATCCAGAGCCATTGGCAGCGTGTGCAGAAAAACAGTAAGCTTCGGTTCTGACAGTAAATCAGCACTACGGGAAACCAGAAGTAGGGAGGTCAAAGGTCAGAGAGAGAGTGGACTGGCAAAACGGATGCGAGAAAGAAGTTTCGGGAAAGATGTAAAACAACACCATAGGTCGTTTGTACAAGCATCAATTACGGCCCATATTTATGTTTCTTGTTATGCGTCACCCTCTATTGGTCGTAGTAATTATGACAGGATCAAAACAGGAAGTCATGTAACAACAAAAACAACAACTGTTTTTAACCCAAACCACATTTTTTTTCTAACCTTAACCAAGTTTCTTTTGTGCCTAAACCAAGCCAAACTGCGACTGTTATAAACCGTGACCATCACGTTTAGGTATGTGGACGGAAAACGCTCCAGTGGGTCGTATTTCCTGCCACCGCTAGGGGCGGTAATTCAGTAAAGAGTTAGAGGGTAGGAACAAACAACTTATGTAGTCGTGTGGTTTGGAGGACTTGTTGTTTCTGCCCATAAGAAAGGCGAGCACTTTTCGTACACAGGGTAATTCAAAGTGCTTTACATAATAGTGACTAAAATAAAGGAAAAAAATGACTTGACATAAATAAAATAGCAGATGAAAAGATAACAAAGAAAAGATCAGGCAAATAAAATTTCAGAACTGGTGGAAGACATTCAGATCGAGACCTGCTGAGCATGTCCACCTTAAAAGAGACTTTTTTTTTTTTTAACTCACCTTTTCAGTGCTTGTGCACAAACATTTGGGTATCTGGAGTGCTTACCAACCCACAAACTGTGAAATAAGACAGCCCAGTCAGTTTTTTTTGTGGGCTGCCTAGGTAAAAAAACATGAGATTCGACAAGCTATTCGGATTTGGCTTCCTATGTCACATGCAGGCTCATTAGAATATACCGCCCCCCATCATCTGTGTGTCTCCTCCCACAGCTTGAGAACTACTTTTGCAAAGGTGTGCCATATTTTTCCTGCAAGCCAATCAGAGCAGACTGGGGTTTTTTGGGAGGGGGGCTTAAAGAGACAGGTGCTAAAAGGGAGCGTTTCAGACAGAGAGTGAATACAGGTATATTCAGACAGACAGTATGAGAAAAGTCATGTGTTTTTTTGAGCATGTTTACATAGTAGAAACCCCAAATACAAGTATGAACCTGAACATGAACAGACTATGGGACTTTTAAATTTGGGCCATCAAGCACCCTAAGGCAAGACTGGAAGGTATGCAGGTTACAGTGTGAATCTATCTTTCAAAATAAGACTTCAACCTTCTGATAAACCTGACAAGCAGTAAAAGCAGCAATACCACTTTATAAAAAATAATCCGTTAAAAGTGAAATTCCTGCATTCAAGGTTTACTGCAAAGTAGCAAAGAAAAGTTTCAAAAGTAAAAGTACTAACTAAACTAAATGCCTCCAATGTATGTGATGGGGGACAAAATCCACAGTCCTCATTCTGTGTAAAATGATATTAAAAAGATTATCTGAAGTTAATATGAGACTTCAGCAGCCTGTGTTTGATAAAACAAGAAATGCAACACAAAGAGAGAATTTGTTACTAAAAAGTTGGTAACTGGACGATACTCACTTGATTTGTCTAACTCAGACTGCTGCAGCCTCATATTACCTTCAGAAAAACTTTTGAATGCATTTTTGCACAATATTAAAAACTGGATTTTGTCTCCCATTATTCAATTGGAAGTGCACATCTCCGTATGAACATTAGGAATGACTAGCCAAACCTGTTTGAATGTACTGATGAGCACCTCAATATTGTTTCAAGACAAACTTGAAAAATTGTGAACCTTTCCTTTGAACCACTGGTGCCAAGGTCCGGTCTATGGTTCCCTATAGAGGATCTCTGATTGGCTGCTATTTAAGGGCTCTGTACCTATCTATAGATCTATAATCAACAGGGTCAGTGCCTTCTTTATCAAATGAAGATCCAGCATTCTCATTCAGTTGTGTTGTCTTTCCTGATTTTTAATTTAATATCTACATCTGGAAAAAGGGTGTTACTAAAATTAGCTCCTCCATTGTTTCCATCAGCACTGATCCTGTCATTACCATTACAACAGCCGCAAGCAATAAACAGCAATGACTAATAGTCAGGTGCACATATAAGCGGTTGTTTTGGTTTTGGTTTCTCTAGTATTAAATCTTATCTTCAATTTAGTTTCCTGAGCTATTTCACTTTTTATTTTTCCAGACATATCAGTTTTTGGTTAGTTTAGTTTAGTTTCAGTTTAGTTTTGACTCATTGCCTCGAGCTCATGCCAGTATTTCTACATACTCTGCTTATCAGCTCCATGCAGCACAACAGCTTTATTTGAGCTATGGAGAAGTAGTTCGTACACTTACCATAGACTGCATAAAATAAGGACGTAGTCTCTGTGACGTCACCTATAGGTTTCTGCTCAGTGTGGGTGGCTCCGGGCCGTCGCCATCTTGGCAGTGCCTGACTCCGCCTCATTCCCGGTCATGGCTGTATTATCCAAAAAGGTTTAGCTGAAATGAGATCACATCTCAGGTCATGTTGTGCACCTATTTAACAATATATGCCCAAAAAAAAAAGGATTTCTGTATTTTTATGTAAAGAAACGATCAAATCCATTATTCCTTTCTTCCTGTAAAACAAAAAATGACGTGTGCTCATGTAAGCTGGTACTAACTGATTTCAACCAATAATATCACGACATCCACCTGTCAGTCAATCTGCAACTGTTAGCCACACAGAGCTACTGTAACAGTTCGCTTGCTAGCTGTTGGTGCCATGTTTGTTATGACACGCCCACTTTTCAACGATCAAATCAAATTGCTCCCAACGTTATGTCCCGCCTGTTTAGCCGATTTTACTCAGAAATATGTCATGATACGGAAGCTAGATACTCTCGAATCAGTTTCAGCTCAACTTTAAGCCTTAATATAATTTAAACAGGAATATAAAAATTCACTCTGCGTAAGGGGAAATTAGCTATAGAAACCAAAAACGTTTTTTGTACCAGGCTGTAAATAAACATGTTTATTTCCACTGTAAAGTTGAAATGTTAACATGGAGCTCTATGGGGATTGACCTCAAGTGGCCATTCAAGGAACTGCAGTTTTCGGCACTTCCGTGTTGGCTTCATTATTCAGCCCCGGAGGTTGTCGCTTGACTAGTCTGACTTACTGGATAAACAGTGCTAGGATAAAGCCTGCCACCCAGTGGCAGATGTCAGACCCCTTCCAATCTCCGCTATCTATAGATTTGTATTTTTTATTTTCGACTTTTATTGACAACAATTTTTTTGCACAAAACATTTCGTACTCATAACAAACATTTTCATGAAGTCCAGTGCAATGTATGGAGGGCACCATCGCTGCATCCAGGGCATAACTCTGTGTAGCCAGAGGTCTAGCAATGTGAGACTATCGCTTGACAAATACGAATCAAAATGCACACAGGCAGTGATGAGAATGACTGTGGTTCTCTCTAACTTCTGAAGAGAACTAACAAGCTGATACAGGTACTGCTGAATACATCATGTGTTGATGTCAAAAGCCCATTTTTAAACACTCCCCAACCCAGACCAATCCTAACCCAGAACAGCAGCTGGCACAGACGCATACATTCTGAAATTATAATAATTGGGCTAACTTCAGTTATTAATCTTCTTCATGACTGAGATGGCACATGCAGTCCATGGTGTGTAAAAACAAACCTCACCTCTTCTAGAAGAGGGAGACCAGCTTGATACAGAAGTGTAAATTAGCTTATTTGTTGAGTGTTTCAGCTGCTGTTTGGTATCAGAAGATTTGACACTTGACTCTGATGGAATTAGAAATACTGTCAAGCTAATATAAACCTCCTCAGGAGCAAAGATCCTCACAGTTGCTTTCAGCCAACTGATATTTTAAATACAAAATGTGAAAGTAACTATGAAACGTGTGGCGGCATGAAAATGAGCAGCACTACTTTTGCTGGCATAGAAGAAACTGCAAAGGAGTCACTGCTGTTTATTTTAAGTCTCCTCCTTCTTCTATACATTTCAACATTAACCAGGATATCTGACACCAAGCTCTGCCACACACCCTATTTCTAAGAGTAGTTACATCTGACTTGTTTTGCGTCCGTGGGACATAGTGTTCTCTTGGCCCTGGAAAGCAGAGCGATTGGGCAACACGTTCAAGTCAAAATGTACTCGTCTCATCAGCTTACCTCCGCAATTGTTTTTCTACTCTACAGCTCTGAGAGAGCTATGTGCTAATCTTGCACTCCTTCCAAGAAAAGTACATTCCTAAACGCTGCTTTTATGTTTGTCACATTATGGAGGAGAAAGTTTCTCCCTGCAGACCTGGCACGCAGCCAGCTCTCCCAACAAAACAACCGGGCCACGTGCACCGTCGCGTGGGAGGGGAAATAACTTGCATATGCTGTCTACGCATATAACACAGAGGGAATACATTTGCACCATCCGACCAGTTCACTGACTGTTTGAACAGGTAACCTCAGTCTGAGCTGACTGAAACTACACTTAGGTCGTTGATGCCGCTGACAAATGCCAGACAGGAAGCCAGACAATAAAAGTTATCGTTAAAGTGTTTTATTTATATAATACAAATTCCAAATTATTTTGCTGCCCAGTTAATCAGATATCTGCATATGAATGAAGAATCTGTAGGCAACCCATCAAGATTTTGGTCCTGATGTTGGAAGTGTTCTGGTTTTAATTTGTAGTCCGAGTAGTATTGACCAATCACGTTTGAGCGGGCTTTGGTTGCATGCAGGTAAACGGTCCGTGTGTAGAGCAAAAGAAGTAGAACGCATTGACCAAAATGCAATCTCGGAACCCATCGGCTATTGTCTCACAACAATTTAGATTTTTATTAGCTTTTCTAAAATTAATCTGCATTCATATTGTATGCAGATACAATTGAGATTGAGATTAGCTGAAATGTCGTCTCACAAATCCAATTTCATTCTTGCATGTGAAGTTGCTAATTGGATTGTACACAATGACTGGCGCGCGGAAGAGAAGTTCTTGACCCAGTTATGTTATATGAATA
>JAOVVB010036995.1:0-15319 GCA_028570985.1 Heterobranchus longifilis
TATATACCTTTTGTGTTGTTTTTTTCAGTGTTTTTTTTCTCTTACCTTCTATTTTTCTGTTTGTTACGCATCATTACATCAAGACAAATTCCTTGTATGTGAAAACTACTTGGCAATAAATCTGATTCTGATTCTGAAATACAGCCATTTGTTTTTTGTTTTTTTTTAATTAACATGAATCTGTACACTGTACACATTTAACCCTTAATTTTTTTGTTAAACGCAACCAAAAGTTTCAACATTAGTGCAGCGTTACCTTAAGAGTGAGTGGTACATTATGATATAGGAGTAGTTTTAAAAGTCTTGATCTTTTCACACTCTAAGAAAGAAGTGTTATTGGAGAGGATTTGCTGTGAGATTCCCTTTTCATTCTAACGGTATTAAAAAGCGTAAAGACTGGGAGACAGAGGAGTGGGGCTGACGTCACAGTCCAAGAGTCACCCGCCGTGTGTTCGGCGTCTCCAAGTGAAGACTTATCTGCAAAGAAGTTTGGACGGACAATGTGGGTGGACAGGGCGTGAAACTACTATCATCATCAGTACTGAATGAAAAAAAGAAAACATATCTTCCACAAAAAAGAAGGCTCATTCCAATTCAGCTGCGTTGTTAGGACAACGAGAACCATCCCTCAGATGATTAGTTCCACTTCAAAAGAATTTACTTTCCGCAGTGGAAACGTCCCCCTTTTGTGTCCTTACACAGGGTTTTCTCAGCCCAAAAGAAGAATCGTATGTTTAGTCAGCCTGTTTATTATTCCTTCTGTTCACACTACAATTGTATTAAATAAATAGAGTACTACTAACAAAGGCCTATTAGCCCATAAACATGTCCCGGTACACACAAAAAAAGGCTAAATCACAGTCTCTGCATAAGAATTAAGATACTCTAAATGCTGGTAAAGGCATAAACTACAATGTGCTCGGGACATGGTGCCAACTCAGAATGTCTTGTCACTGACAACATGAAACATGCATGTTATGTTGCACATATTTTGTCTAACTGGGGGTTTGTTGTGTGGCTCCATCTCAATTTTGAGAGGCGCCGCCCCCGCTTTCAAAACAGCAGCAGTCACTGGCGGCAGCGTGCAGTGTATTTTCTGGCGCACACGTTACACTGAATGAATGAATTGTGCAGCAAAGCCGCTCATTGATAGACGTAGTACAAGTACTCATCTTTGAATAAAAAACAAATGGTATGCATATGCTGTGCACACTTTAACTGTACACACATTTTACATGTAATACTTTAAAGATCCCATATTGGTGAAACGTAACTAAGTACATTTACTCAAGTACTGTACTTAAGTACACATTTGAGATACTTGTACTTTCCTTAAATCTTTCAGTCTCATGCCACTTTCTACTTCTACTCCATTACATTTCAGGAGGAAATATTGTACTTTTTACTCCACTACATTAATCCCACAACTTTAGTTACTAGTTACTTTACAAATTAAGATTTTTGCACACAAAACCTATTAAGAGTTTATAAAATATGATGGTTTGTTATAAATTAAACCACCCAACAATATATAGACCTACAAGCACAGTAGAAATGATTAGGCTATTGACCAGTTAGTTGATTGACAGAACTATTTTGATCATTTCATTTCATTTTTCCAGCTTCTCAAATGTGAGGCTTTTTCTGCATTGAGTACTTTTATTTTAATACTTTAAGTGTGTTTTCCTGATTTTACTTGCATACTTTGACTTAAGTACAATTTTCAATGCAGCACTTTTACAGTGTGGTAGTAGTACTTTTACTTCAGTAAAGGATCTGAATACTTCTTCCATCACTGCCATTTTTTTTAAAATTATAAAGCAGGTCTAGGTGCAATATAAATACTGTGAAAGTATCAAAACGTTCTACAGAGAAATGCACACAGCCCGTATTCATAAACTGTGCCTTTAAACGAGCTGCCAGGACTTCTGTAAAGGTTGTGATGTCACAACTGTACTATATATAGGTAGAAAGTGCTGCTACAGTGCCATAACAGTCATTTCCTGCTACAATGACGGTGCAGAGACACCGAGAGCGCAGATGCGGAAGACCCAGAAACACTGACCAATCAGAGCAGACTGGGCTTTTTTGGGCAGGGGGGCTTAAAGAGACAGGAGCTAAAACAGAGCGTTTCAGACAGAAGGTGAATACAGGTGTATTCAGACAGACAGTATGAGAAACATAAAGTGTTTTTGGAACATTAAAATGTATGAATGTGAAAATGACTAAAATGTAAAATGAAACAAAAAACAAATGCTCAGTCTAAAAAAAATTAATAAAAAGTTAATTACAGGTAAATAATTGACTCTACAGTTTGGTGCAAATTATATTAATGTGATTATTATGGTCTGGTTAAAGCAGCAGATCAAAGAGAGTTACAGCAGTTAGAGATTTTAAAGACACAGTTTGAATGCAAAAGCTGCTGGTTGTTCAGATAAACAGACATCTGGCCTGGATCAAATCCCAAAAGGGGCGGAGAAAAAAACACACAGTGAACACACCTAAACGCAGATGAGTGGAATCAGGATGAAAAGTTTTTCTTTTTTTTTGACGCTGCCTGCAACTGGCAGCTGTGACATCGTGGTTACTTTCATTGGATTTCTCTCGTTTTTTCTGTTTTTTAAGGTGAAGTTTCTGTTTTTTAAGCCGAATCCCCGAATCAGTCTGGAACACAAACATGTCTGCAGTCCTTCAGGCAACATGCAAACAGTCCAGCAACAATAAGCACAACTCTACGTCTTGATAAATATTCAGTTCGCCATGCAGAATAAATGTCGGCATCGTACGTTTCTGCAAACCACGGATATGTTGCGTTTGTACGTTTCATATGTAGCGGATATTCTGAAACTTTATGTCTCAATTTTTTATTTTATGTTGTGACAAGGCTGTTTTATTGATTCCGACTCTGCTTATCGGGTTAGGGTTAGGTAAAAAAAAAAAGTTTTGTTTAGAAAACAAAAATATCTTTATTCTTTTCAGAGCTTACTTTGACTTTTATTGTTTCATTAAAATAAGTCAATTTAAGGTTAGTTGGATTCAGTTCTAATCAGTTCTCTTTTTTTTTTAACGGGTATTGGTTCTCGGTTTTCGGTTCCTAATCCTATTAACGTGTGGTAGGTTTAGGCACAAAATCAACTTAGTTATGATGAGGAAAGGAAATGTCCCGAAAGGCTGAAAATGTCCCGACCTCTCGCTAAAAAACACTTTTTTTTCATCGTCTCAAACACTGGTCTGCTGCTGTTTTCTGCTTCGCCTAGATTTCACACCATGCACTTTAGAAATGTAGATATGATACGTATGAAACGTACAAATGTTACATATCTGTGGTTTGCAGAAACGTACAATGCCAACATTTTATTCTGCCAACTGATCAGTTTAAATAAGGAACCATAACAATGTAAAGTAAACGTTATTACTGGAACGGATCTCTCAATCTCTCAGTTTTTATAAAATTCTACAACTGTAAATTCCTGGTTGATTTAATTTAAAAAAAAAAAAGACAACAATGTGTCAAACCACTTCAATCAGTCCACTGGTCCGCTGGACTACTACAGTCTTTGATGCCTGTATATAGCAGTGTGAATATTGACTGTGCCTGGCGTGGCTCCGGAGCATCTACCCTTCCCTTCATGATCAGTGATGAGCCTCCTTGTGACCTACAGTATATTAATATGCTCAGCAGAAAGACGCCTCTTGGCACAGGACACGCCAGCAGCAGCACTTTAATGTTAGCAACTGTCAAAGCTTTGATTTCTGATTGATGAGTAAGGCCGGTGCAATAGCGGAACGACACTACTGGTCATCTCGGCCCTTTTTCCGCGACAGGAAACATCCTTAAACACGGCAGAGCCTCTCAGACCTTCAGCAGCACATCACGCGTTTCAAACTCTCTAAAAATAAGTCCCTCGCGGCTACAAATGTACAGAATGAACCGTATAGATGTTACATATATTGATTAAGCAGGACGGAGGCCAACAAGTAGGTTTATTTTTCTGCCCACTAGAAAAGTGGTAGGCAGTTTATCTACAGTGTTAAAAAGTCCTCCTTCTCTACACCGGCACTTTTTTAATTTTATTTCAAAAGCCTAACATAAAGCCTGCACACTCAGGTGTCTGTTTATTAGGTACACAGAGCTCAGACTCTAATGCAGCAGCCCTACATGCTAACTTCATGAAGGTTATATTGTTCCGTTTTTGTTTTAAGAGAGGTGTTGATTCAAAGTTATGGTCATTTTTGGACTGAGGCTGTAGTTTGTGGTGCTGGTGAGTTGGAGTGCGTTATACTGGGAGGTGTTTCTAATATTTTGTAATATCACATTAATTTCAACAAATATTAGAAACACCTCTCAGTGAAGACAATTAAACAGCACCACAAAGTACAGCCTCCGATATGACCACCAGAAAGCTGCATTTTAAGCACGCTTTAGCATTCATAAGCAGTATATAAACTTTTAATAAATGGGTTATGGGTTAATGCACTATTATGTAGTTGTAAGCAGATATACAGTAAGTGTTGCAGTTATGAAAAACTTTAACTCCTCCTTTGGGATCCCATAAGTGGAGGCTCCTGTATAAACTGATAATGAATGACTGAATATAGTAAAACACAGTTGTAATAATATGAAAGACGTGGGGACGCACCGATTTATCGGACGAACATCGGTATCGGCCGATATTCGCCTTATGAGATGATGTTTATCTGTTGTTGTTGAATAAATTGTGCGCTGGCTAAATGTTGTGTTAAAAGGTTAAAAAGGCTTTTGAAACAGTTATGTATGTTTCAAACAAATGTTTTTTCATGTGAAAAAAGGCTATATTAAAGGTTATTTCTTACATTTTTATGATTGGATTTGTGCTTATTCAAAGATAGTGTAATGAAATGCTGAATGACTTTAAAAAAGTTCAGTTATTACTTTTTCATAATGAAGATTTCTTTGTTTCCCCGGCACAAAAGGGAGAATAAATAACAACAACAACAAAACATCGGTATCTGCAATCGTCCAAATCGTTATTTTAAACACCGGTATCTAAACCCTAAAAATATGTCATCAGAGCAGAAGTTATAATTGCTGCCAAATAGTGTACATTAACCAACATTTAAAAATGTTCATATATCTACATACAACTACATTACAGTGTTATAAACCATTTATTAAAACTGTATATGCTGCTTATAAATGCTTAAAGTAAATCAGTTGACTGCATTAGTTTTACTGAGTGGTATGTGCATATCTATTTCAAATCTAAAAAAAGATGAGCCTGCTTGTAGGTGCTTTGTGATGGATGCAGTATTGACCTCAGCACCGTTTTACACCACAACACACGAGAACCACCATCACAATAAGTAGAAATACACTACATTAAGTACAATCTAATGCAATCCCACACAACTCTTACTGCCATCAAGTCTACTTTTATGACGCTCATTATGTTCCGTTTGGTGTAAATGCAATTACATGTTTTAGCATGGAGGTCATTAGTGACGCTGTTGCACTGGACTGCATTATGTTTAAAGGTGATTCCCTCTTTTGTAAATAGTCAGGACAGAAATGAGAGCTCTCAGTATAACGTACCTTTAACTACGACCTCAGTAATAAACATGTAATTGAACTTACACGTTTACGACAACGTAAACCTGAACATGATTACATTTGTAGAATTTATGGCTGAGCTGTTGTATTGAATTGCAATAGATTGCACAGGTGTGCCTAATAAAGTGACCTGTAGCACCCAATAATGTAATCATTTCCTGAAAATGTAATAAAATGTGCACTTAACCTGATCAAAAATGTAATAAAAGCCAATAATGTAATAATTTGACCAATAATGTCAGTCCTCCTGACTGATATTGCAATAACATTTCTACCAATAACGTAATACCTTTCGGGTTTTTTTTTCTCAGAAATGTAAAATGTGCAAGTATACAAAATGTATAATACTTTTAGTGTCATGTTAGCCAGCAGCAGCATGGATGTGTCTAGATGGTAACCCAAGATGTGTGAAAGTCTCGAGAGATGGTTACGGTTAGTATAGATCGTCGTAAATAAGTCTCGGGAGAGTATTCACACGTTTTCACAAATCTAAGGTTACCATGTGCATCCAGAGGGGACGAAAAAGATTGGTGTGTGGGATGAGCGTAGGGGTGCGTCCTGAACAGATTTTGCGTAGGGCCCCAAAATTGCTAACCTGATGCCGTCAGATGGTTGTTTCACAGAACCATCTGAGAAGCTGCCATTAGAAAGTGTTTGGGAAAGGACAGGCGCTTTGAAAAAATATCTGGCAGCTGATTGGACGAACCGTCTGTCAATCAAACGCGTGCAGAAGTCAGTCAGGAGAAGTGCAGAAAAGCCTTCAGTGTTGTTCTTTGCTCTTCTTTCAATTAAAGAATATTCTCCACTTCTGATATAAGACGCCATTGTTGTTTTGAATGAGCAGACCTCGCGCTGCAGGTCACACACCTAAACCACGCCCATACCTGCCAGGTACCGGATGCTCTTCGGTCCGGTCAGATCCTGATCGGACCCAAACGGTTTACTCTGAGCTTGGCAAGATAGATTTGTGCGATCGCGTAATTTCGTGATATCGAGGGAATCCAACTGTCATGCAAGGTAACAAAAATGCTCTGATGTTAGCCTACTGAAAACACAAACATTTGACCCAAAAAACTCTAAGCTTTATGTAGAATGTGGAGTGTGCAACAGATGACGAGTGGTACGTTGTTATCAGGCAAAGATGCATTAAACTAAAATCCCTCTCAATGGGAAATGAACCCGCCCACAGCCATGCTGATTGGTCGGACAATATCAGTCAGCAGGACAGTTTGCTGGTCTAGTTATTACATTATTGGGTTTTATTACATTTTCAATCAGGTTAAGTGCAAATGTTATTACATTTTCAGGAAAGTATTACATTACTGGGTGCTACAGTGACAACTGAATGTAAATAAAGCCAACAAATGAAGACAGAAACTGAATTACGGTTAAAATGCATTCTTATTTTTTCCTTTTTTCTAATAAATGAGCATGAGCTGACTTGGGGAAAGAAGAAAAAAAAAGAACTTAACTCAACTGCAACTAATTGCTCCTTTCATCTATCCAATTAAAAGCAGAATTTTAATCCGAGTAGTTTATTTCTTGTTTTGATAGCTCATCACGTGCCACAGCCTTTTAATCAGCACAAAAATGTACGTATTGCATATTAATTCAGCACTGAGGGATGAGCCGTTATTTACACTGATGATTTTCATCACTCTCTCCGCGCGCAGGACTCCTCCAGGCCTGATCCCGCGATGACGGGGGCCTAATTGACAACCGCACTAAAAAAAAAAAAGGATGTGTTGGCGAAGGCTAGCCCGCTAACTGCTAACATTTTCAATCCATAGCCACTCAGGTGTGCATGTGTGAGAGGGTGTGAGGAGGTTGTTAAAATGGTGCCGAGGATCAATAGGATGTTGTTGTTAGTGAGAGACCTTTCAAGGGAAACATCAGTAAGGTGGCATCACAAGTTGTCATGTGTGATGTTTGTGAAATGTATCTGGAATGTCTCTACCTTGGGCTGCCTGTATAAACAGTCAGCAGCGACAGCTCAGCCTTCCCTGCATTTTTTTTCTGTGATGAAACAGCTCGGTTGCATGAGGTAATCTCACCCTTACCCAAATGAGATGGTAATGCCTTCACTCAGGGAATTCAGCAACACGCAGCAGCAGCAGCAGCAGCAGCAGCACCTAGAAGGAGGCAGCGCAACTCAAATGGGACTAATAATAGAGCCCCCGCTCCCTTAACTTGGAATCTATATTATGCGCTTCAAAAATGAGATCAACTATATGGGTCAGTGGGATTTCTGTGGGAAAAAAAAAACATTTGAAAGAAAATATGCTCTGCTGACAACAGATCTGAGGAACGCAGTAGCTAATAAGAAAATTATTTGGGCAGAGTAACAGCTCAGAAGTTTAATTAACGGAGCTGGTTTTAACTGATTGAAAGGGAATACATGTCCACACTCGTGTGCATGCGAGCCTAATTATTTTCAACTCCTTGATTGTCTAAATAGGCTTTATAAATAAAAGCACAAGTGACTTGAAATGTTCAAAGGAAATTATTTTAGAAATGGAAATGATCAAAGAGCGGTCTTTCATAACTTCTGTGATCTGTGAGCCGGAATACACGGGGACTTCAGTCCTCCACGCTGCTGTGGCCTGGGTTCAACTTTGGAGGAGACGCACAGACGCATGCGCACATGCACATGCGCACGTGCGCACACGCGCGCACGCACACGCACACACAAACAACTACTCCACCCCCAACATCTGGCTTTCTCAGGAGACAATAAAAGACATTTATTAGCCTCCGTCTTTGCTGAGGCTGCCCACACATTAAACTGAACTAATAGACAAAACAGCATCAATTAATATCAATAGAAACGATATAATATCTGATGTATGACGTATGAAATGAGTGATCATCTATAGACACTCTGGGTGATGGATTTACAGCATGGGACAACAGTAAACTCTGTTTTATTATGGTGATGAATAATACAACGTGTTTAGATAACTATGTCAGTGACTTCACGTTGCCTCTGGCATCATGTTCACATGTGTGTATTACCAACAGCCCACGCTGGTTCCTGATCCGTTTACTCTGTTGTTTACGTTACTGGCTGGTATCTTTACTTTACGTGTTGATAAAAGGAAGTAAATGTACAACATTTCAAAATGCATGCAGGAAAAAAAGCACAGTTTGGTACTTACAGTGTGGTGAGAGAGGGAGTGGTGTTTTTTTTTTCTTCTCCTATCCATCTTGGCATTATTCATGGCCCCTCGGACGTGATGTATTCTGAATTAAGTGAATGTACAGAGCATAGTTAATGACATGTTTGATCAAGTGGTAATAATACAAGTCAAATACAGTACATGCATCGTTTTTAGTGATTAATTTATAGCTGGGCTTGTTATTCTCGTGCTTTTAAAACTTTATTGTAGAATTTCAAACAAGAATGTCACTGTTTCTACAGTAAACTCTTTTCTCTTCCACACAGAACTTTTTTTTTTTTTTTTTCCAGAAATCAGGCTTTATTTTGGGTGTTGACCTGATATCTGTCAAAGCAGGTTGGGGACTTTGTATTTGTTACACTGACGGCGTTGCATTTCCAAGAGAATATGTTCTTTTTGTTGCAGATAAATATTTCTGAGACACACCCCAGTTACACAGAGGAATTGCATAATTATGTCAATTACATAACCGAAGGATTACTATGGCATTCACACCACGACAGTACAGATAATGTAGACGCAGGAGTGGAGCTGAGGATAAGTGCTAATTACCTCCGCCATCCCACTTCAATAAAGGAACTATATGAAACACTCTGTTTTTGCATAGGTGATGGATTTTTGATCCCCTGCCTCTTCCGGATACCTCGAACACAGGATTATTCCCTGCAGACTGAAATAGATGCAGTCAGTTCTGCCTTGTTCTTTTTTGAAAGTCATCTGTGGAAGAGTGCAAACTTCACAGGTTTAAGTCAGCAGTGATACCGGCATAGTACTGATCCCGGGACAAAAACACTGCAGCTGTTTTTCATGTTAAATGTGTTAAAAGTGCTCGCGCACACCTACACATTGTACATCCCATTACCATATCATAGCATACATCCGATACGAGGTTAGGCTGCCACATTGATCAGGAAAAAGATGAAGGGACAGTCCGTCACTTTCCCGTTGCCACTCTTAAATCCGTTACCTGGGCTCCTCAAAGCAGCACTAGTGGCTAATTACTCTCTCTCATGCCCCGTGTGCTCCCTTTAGCCTGTGGCTAATGATAAACTATTCCCATCAATAGTTCTTTCACTTCAGAGGGACCTAAATGACACTTTGGTCCGTTTGGATTCTTTTATTGATGATTGTAAATAAATAAAGCAACAATGGGCTACCTTTGCGTTTCTTCCTGTTGCTTCTGTCTTTAGGGTCAACACCACACCAAATCACATTTGTCCCCTCCATTAATGTCACAGCCTTAAAGCAACATATCATCACAGTGCTCAGCTTGGTCTAACTGTAATTGAAAAGGCCCAAGGGGAATTCCTGGGTTGTGTGTGTGTGTGTGTGTGTGGGGGGGGGCCCCCCTAACCCTCCTCTCCTCCCTCCCCTGCCACCCTACATCCATCATTGTAGAGTTAGGCCCTGGGGTGTTCTTGTAACGCTGAAGGTTAACAGTGAGATCGCCATGCGTCCTCACTTACAGCTCTCTCTAAAAAAAAAAAAAATGTGGCCCCCGTGGGGCCTCCCAGGACCGCAACCCGACATACAGCGTCGTGTCAAGTACGTAGTAATTCGACGGCCACGTACCAAGGAGCGCGAGCGGGCTCGTCGACGCGTCCGCGTCGAGCGAATGGACGGACTTCAATGGGGATGTGATCAGAAACAGAATCCTTCCTTCAGATGTGGAGTTCACAGGCTTGATTACACAGCCGCCTTGCAATGCATACTGCAACAGATAAAATTAAACACTCGCGATTACTCGCTGCTTTGAAACACCCTGGACCGTGATCAATGTGATCTCTCTCTCTTTTTTTTTTTTTTTAAGTTCAACCTCAAACGACAAGAGATTTGAGAAATCATACAAAAAAAAAGTATTCAAATGCAGTATCTCACAACAGAACCCGAATTGTTGCTAATGAAACCTGATAGTTTTGAGAGACGGCAAAGACAACAGGCACTTCGGGTCTCTTTGCGCCGTTTTGTGTGAAAATCTAAAAAGGCATTGTGCTCTTTAGGCGTCGTGATCAAAGCCTTCATAACGTTTTTCTAACAAACACTTCAAATGCGTTCGGTAAAATGTGAGTCATTAAGCCGAGGCTCTACACATGTAACTGATAATTTCTCAAAGATCATATATTGTAGAAGCGTACGGGAGCACAGATGAAGATAAAGGCATCAATTGGTGCTCCAATGGTGCAGATTTAAGCATATTCATCTGGCTCTCCTCACATACATGAAAGATAGCAGCTGCCCTTGCCAGCAAGGGGAGGACATTAAGGCTCAGCCTGGTTGATCTCTGATGACAAGGGTCTGGAGGAGGGATTAGAAGCCAGTTATGGTCATTCCCTTAAAAGGATGGCAGTGCATCTCATAGGCCTGGAGCTTACAGGAGTTGAAAGATCTTCAAAGGTCTGCTCACCCCACACAACCTAACTCTAACCCCCCCACCCCCCGAAAAAAACCTTGGATGTATGAATTTTGAAAGATGTGGACTTTTAAAATATTATTTTTGCATTGCGTCAGGCCGCAACAAATACTGCAGGCCAAAAGAAACAACAACTTTTGCTCAGTTTGTTGTTTATTCTCTGTACGAGATAATCCTCGTCAGTCATTTGGTTACCTCCTGAGCTTACCAGCTCATAGGAGACCGTTAAAGCCTCCATGATATCTCAGAAACTGGCTCATCAGAAAATGTCAAAATATCTGTTATGTAAGGCATGGATAATAAATGAAAAAAAAAAAAATGAAAAGAACCATCCACAGGGGTAAATTGCAATGCATCAAAAGACAAATATGCATTAGATATGAGGATAGGCGGGGCCTTTCCCTCTGTCCCGCTGCATATCGGCTGTTCAGCGATACTCAGGTTTTTTGGCGAATTCTGCAACAATAGTCGGAGAGCTGAGTGTTCGAGGGGCTTGGGCTTAAGTTGACAGTGGAGCGACCGTTGGGGAGAGTGAATAGGAGCCTAGTTTAATAAGCCCTGGTACAGGCTGGACTACACGGGGGGCTGGCACCGCTGAAATCAGAAAACTGCAGTGCAGATGAAGATGAGAAAGAAATCTAAAGGATCAGTCTGGTTAAATCATAAGAGCACGGCGCCGGGACTCTACATTCCAATTCGCCATTTTATGGTTCGTAAACACATTAAACACGTGCACATAAATTTTAACGATTGCATTGTCTTACATGAGGGCCAATGCTTCTGATGGCGCCTTTTAAAAGATTATTAATTGTCAGGCTGTCAAATTAACACAGGCTTAGACATGAAACAGATTACCTTAGCAATGTTCTCGGGGAAGAACATGAGCTACACATTCACGTCAGTTGTATTATTTCCTTCAATCTTTACAATCAATCTTTGTTCATTGTTACAATTGCCCTCAGCGTGCATTGTTAGCATCAGATGCTAACGCCTTGGTGCCAAACCCTTCACTAGCTACAATTCTCCAACTGGAGGGAGAATGTGCAAATAAAAAAAAAAAATTAAATAGAGCAGCAGTGCAGCTGCATCCAGTTTACCACGTGGAGTTGCAATTTTCCATGGCGAGAGGGGCAGTGTACAGGGGGGGGGAGAAAAAAAAAGCAGATATACGAGTCAAGTTCCATGCATGTTTGGGGGGAGAATCTGGCGGAGGACACCTACTTACCATGGAACCACACTGGCAGAGATTAGGGGGCCATCATGAAGGAGCCATGGAGGGTGAAGATAGCCAGGAGCTGCAGGGATAGAGATAGATGAGACGGAGGAACAAGAGGACCTGGCGAAAAAGAAAAAAAAAAAAAAAAAAGGGGGGAAGAGGGGGGGGGGGGGGGGGGGGGAAAAGCCAGAGATCCAATTAAAATCACACTTGGTCAGTGAGAGTCAACGCTGACACAGCCTGAGTGCTTAAAGCGTACTCGGGGAAAGTATGGGAGCCGCGCAGTGTAAGTTACGCAAGATGTCATACATGGTTATGATGATGCATAAAAACCAAAGACCCGGTGTGACAAAGCAGCCCACCCCCTGGTACACAGCTGGGGCTCAACCCAAGTATGGCATAACAGAGACGCAGAGGGGGGGGGCACGGTGGCAATTCAATGGATCCCAAGGTGAAATGGATTTATTTACATTAAATTGATGTATGCCCTGTATGCGCTGTCCAAAATGGCGCCTGCGCTTGTTGCTAGGCAGAGAGCGCACGAGTAAAGATGACAGCGGGCAAGTGGCAAACTGGGAAGCGGAGGTCTAATCAGTTGTGATTACTGGGGGGGGAACGGTGTGGCAGGGTTCAATGATTATGGAATATTACCACGGCTTGGTCAGGATACACGACGGGGAAAGCTACTGTAGTCGGAGAAATTCACAGTTCAGGTTGCGGCTTTAGACGTGTCCTCACACGAGCAAACGGAAAATCAGTTTTCCATACGCGAATACAGAGGCTTCTCCGAGCACAAAATAATGTTTGATCCCCCTCTATTGTGTTCTCTGTGGAGAGATTTACTATTTTTAGAAATAGAGGACAAAAGGGCAGAATGTGGCAGTGCATACAATAGTTGGGGTTTAGGAGATGAGCTCTGAGATAGAATATCTTGAGATTACTTTTAAAACATTGATACTACAGTAAGACCAAAAGCATTTGATGCAAGCTATTGATAAGGTTGCAATACAAGAGGAAAGAGATCTCATAGATTTCAGTCATCACATCATTAAAGTGCACTGATCAAAGCCAACCCCAGTTCACCTCAATTTACTGGAAGAAAGAAGCACTTCACAACTGAAATATTTTGCAACATCAACCACTCTAAATGATCACTCTTAGACCATATCACACTTCAACTCTACGGAAATTATTATCTTTATCGACCTGAGCCGCACCGACGCGGCAGTACTTTTCAGGTAGGCATTCATTACTCATTAGCAGAAACAAATAATAACAAAAAGAACTGATTTACGCAGTTGTTGTCTTCATAAAAACTGAAATCCAGACACTGAAGCGCCGTCAGAAAGACGCCTCATGGAAAGCTAAAAGCGAAAATTAACTGCAGTCAAACTGAAAAGGGATTTGCAAAATGCAAAAATATCCGAGTGTCCCTAAAGATGTATCCTCACGAGCATCATGTGCAACATACACTTTTAACCGGCACACAACAAGTTCATCACAGCGTTGCAAAAAAAATCTCGAGAACAATTACACTGTGTGAGCACATTAAATGTGCTTACGGTGTAATGTTTCAGCTATAAAGATGACGGAGAATTAAAAGCCGTTTGGGATTTTTTAAATGTTTTTTTTTTTTTTAATATAGAAGGATGAATGTTGCAATAAAAATATGAGCGTCTTGTAGACCTATCTCGCTTGTATTTTGTCTTGCAAATAACAGTACCATAATCAAAGTCTTCTGAACTTTTAAAGAGCCTAAAGTGAATTAATATACACTGGAAAGAAAACATCTTCTAATACAGTCAAGGGAGCATTCACCCCATGTTTTTTGTGGCCATCCAGACGACTGGCCCTCCATCAAATCCTTTTACTGGAATAAAGAGCATCCTTATTACAGCTAGTTAGCTGTCAGATCATTGTAAGCATACATTTCAAAGAGATGTAAAATTATTGCACTTTTGACCTGATTTCCTTTTGATATGTGTGAACAAAATTGGTATATATAATGGCAGTCATCATATGTTTAATGGTATAAAATGCTGACATCCATACATACAGGTACAAAGTATAAAGCTTTGCTACTGGCAGGGGGGCAGAGGGGCTTTTGTATCATTACCTTATTCATCATAATTGTGACCTCCACAATAATTCAAGCCGTATTTTCCTGAGTGGGACGAGGACAGACACTCAGTGTGTACATCATCTTTAGCTATAAATGTCCCATTAACTGTACTTCAACCTGGTCAGTTTCCAATCACTCTCCCTTTAACATTGTTAGAGAGAGGTGTCATTTTTGACAGGAAACATGGGAGAATGAGCTGCATGACAAAAATAACTCACCACAGATGAGTTTTGCTCTGCACCAGGACTAACAGTGAAACTGATATTCAAGCTCTGCTGAGAAAAAGACTCGGCTTATTTCTCTAAAAATAATGAGGTGTTTGTTGAAATTTACATTCCGGGAGGTACATGGTAAAACAAGCAAATGTGAACAAATATCTGAGCGAAAATGGAACTTAGGTGGAGTGAAGCAAACATTTTTTACAATTAGCAGTGTGTGTATCCAAGAAAACGGATAAGTAACTATCTGTTTTTCAACTTTTATTAATAGCCAAATCAAACAGAACACCATATATCTGTCCTATCGTAGTGGTATTGTGATTTTTTAAACAGTGAAGTCCAGGAAATCTATCAATTCAGACTCAAAGTGAGGATGCCAAAAATGATTTGAAGCCTTTATAGTATTTTTTTTTCTGTTTGTAGTAAGAATAGAATAATGATAGGAATAAAATGTGATTAGTGTTTGGACAATATTTCGAGGCTACATGAGTCATGTTTGCAGCTTGCTTGTGTGTGTGTGTGTGTGTGTGTGTGTGTGTGTGTGTGTGTGGGGGTGTGTGTGTGTGTGTGTGTGTGTGTGTGTG
>JAOVVB010037014.1:0-15316 GCA_028570985.1 Heterobranchus longifilis
ATGCCACGTTTCTCTCTCTCTCTCTCTCTCTCTCTTTCACACACACACACACACACACACACACACACACACACACACACACAAAACATGTTTTTTCAGGAATATAATGGATAATGGAAACTCCAGACCTGAGTGTGACCTCTTTCACACACACACAGATTATGTTCTCTTAAGACGAATAGTCTGCTCAACTCAGCAGGAAGTGGTATGTTTTGACTGAAACAGCTTGGATATTTTAAAGAACTCAAACATTTTCCAGGACAAAATACATACAGTATATCTCTCTCTTTGTCTCTTTCAAACATAAACGTACATACAGCCACAACACTAACACCATGGCCAGGTGAACCGAATAACACTGATTATCAATGATATACCAGTAAACTTTCATGGGCACGACTAATTTTTTCCTGTGAGGACCAAAGGCCAGCCAGTGAGGTCTGATCCCTTAGAAAAGCCCAAGCAGTACAAATTGCAGAGAAAAAGTCAATGCTGGCCATTATCAAAAGGCATCAACACATTCAGTAGATCACAACCTTCCACGTATGGGGCTAAGCAGGCAAAGAGTTCAAGGATGTTGATCCAGCCTGCAAATTCCCCAGGTTTTAATGTGACCAAGCATCAAACATGTCTGATCCATGGAGGAAATACCTCGATACTGCTAAAGCTTTTGCTGCTAACTAGACTCCTTACATGGTAATATATGTATATATATATATATGAGCTGGTAAGTGTATTGAAAGTCATCAGACACAACAAAATAATTATTCTTCTTTTAATTCATCTTGACAATAATCAGTAGGCCATAACCAACCTGGAACTGATTATGACCACCATAATGTGTGTCTGTGTCTTAATAGGAATTAAGTATGCATAACAGTAGCTTACTGGCTAGGTTTTAGGTACACTGTATCATGGAAAGAGACCATCCATTATTCAACACTTTGCCAATCCTGGTACTTTGTTGCAATCTCAGTGTATTGGTACTTGTGTGAGGTGTGTGTGTTAGTTAATATGATGAATGTTTTTGTGATATGGGTGTTGATACAGTTATTGTATACTTAAGGTGATGGAGTGCTTTTAGAGGGAAAGAGAAAAAGTGATAGAGAGAGAGAAGCATGTTTTTATATCTTGGTGGAGCACATTTAGAAAAATCCACAGCTTTTATCTAAAAACAGCCAAATCAGGAGGACAAAGTTAGATTTAAGGGTGAACACAGCACTGATTAGCTGCATTAATATTCATATTAGTGTAATATCCTTACACCAACAGCAAGACTAGAGTTTCGGAAATCCTGCCATCAAGGACCTCAGGACTGAAATACACCAGAGGCCAGCCATTTAGATGAAAAATAAGAAATAATTCTTAAAGAAACAATTTTTCTATTAACAGAGCAAACACGCAGGTTTGAATTAATGAAATCATTTACACCTGATTTGAACATGTTTTTCTGCTTGTGCTTATGAAAGATAAATATAAAATATAAGTTTTTCTAGGTCAATTTCTAAGAATATACACCAATCAGCCATAACATTAACACACTAATAATAATAATAATTATTATTATTATTATTATTGATCACACAAACAACAGAAAATGGCCAAAAACAAGTGATCATATGTATCTGTGCTATTTATTTGCCTGTGTATAGTTGATTAAAATTAAATAAAATTCATTTCATCATATTGCCTAGGTCGTGCTAAAAAAGAAGCTCAACCCTGACCCTTTTATACATAATTAGCTGCATTAATACACAAACACCCTACCCCAAGAACACCAGCACAACTGACCCAAGACTCCCCACATCCTAAGCAGATACATGGAGGCTTTTGGTTGTGAGTGTAAAATGTTTTTGGTAATTCTACTGATGATGAAATTTTGTGTAATAATGGAACACTTATTAGTTTCTTATTAATTCAGTGTGTTGTGTTTAGCTGTATTGATATCCTGATTGTAGCCCTGTGATTCAGTATCTACAAATACCCATCTACATCTGAGCTTTTATGTTTGTCCGACATGCCAGGTATGGTGGTATATTTTTGGACTGCATGCCTGACTCTGGGTGGTATTCTTAGTTTAGGTATTACTCAGTAATCTGATGGGGATTTGCTCTGAGCTGTCTGATCATGGGGTTAAGTGCATCCCACTGTTTTCCACTATGACTGACCAGTTGGGGCTGAGTTTTAGGGGCATTTTGTCATAGTTAATTTAAGTATCAATATAACCTGTATTTGGAGTATTATCATTGGCTGTAAGTATAAATGTCTGTGGCTTGATGGATATTTTATGTCTGAATGTGCATGTTTTTGTCAACTTGAAATAACATGCCTTTTTATTTTATTTTTTACTTGTTTGGGATTTTGTTCCTGTATCACACTTAGTATGCAGGAGTCTTTAAATCAATAAGTGTTTCCAGATTTACACACACACACACACACCACACCACACAGATCATCATTTAGTTTTCTTTTTCCAGATTTACACACATACACACGCACACGCACACACACACACACACAGAACACACGCACACACCACACAGATGCACTTTTACTGAAAGGCACTAATTATTATTATTATTATTATTATTATTATTATTATTATTTTGTATGTTGTGCTGATGGCTGCCTGTGGTCCTTTGCCCCACCCTCAGAAAACAAGAATGCAAATTCCAAACTGTTTCTCATAGCATCACCTAGCATAACAAGTTGGACATGTTAAAGTCTGTCAAACATTTTGTGCACGCTAAACCCCTCAGTCCACAACACAAATGAATTTTATCATGCATACCATAAACAAAGTCATGCATCACACAGCAGATGGACAGGACAAAACATATAGGAACCTTTAGTGTGCGTACACTCTACACATAAAGAAGACTGCAGTAGTATACATGTTCTGCAGTCTACAATATACTTGCAGTGTAAAATAATTTTTTCTTCATACAGTACATCTTAATGAAAGAAAACCCCAAGAATTTGGAACACACGGTTTAATTTATTTTTGGATTTCTAATATCACCAAAAAAAAAAATAATAATAATAATATATATATATATATATATATATATATATATATGTACTCCTAAATGTAGTCCTCTCCTCCCTCCTTCTCTCACACACTCCTAAACAGACAGAGGACAGTTCTGGAATGGGTGCAGAAGATGAAAGTTACCTTGATCTTCTCGCTCTCCTTTCGTGCAGGCCGACCATTCTCCAGCACTCTCACTTGGTACTTATTCACTTCGTTGTCTGCTTTGTGCCGCAGCCAGTCCTCATAACCCTACGTAGAGAGACAGAGAAGCAGACAGATCATGATAATAAAACAGGGGAGTGTATTAGTGTATACACAAAGCAGTACGTGGAAAGACTGCAGTGAGCTGGAATTTGCCTACATTTGGGCTGCCTAATTAAATGAGGACAGAGAGTGTAAACAAACGCTGCAATAATAATAATAATAATAATAATAGGAAAACCTTTACAAAAAAACGTGTATTGGTTCACTCTATGCGAGCACTTTTTATCCTAAATTAGAGGCCAGTGTCTCCATGTCCATGCCTCTGGCTAAGCTTCTCCCCAAAAGAGTAAAAAAAAAAAAAAGAAGAAGTCATACAACTTAAAGAGCAGCTACAAAACAATGACTGATACGATGTTCAAACCACAGACCTGGATTTTATGTTCCAAATGGTTATGAGTAACACATACACAGCGTTTTGTGCAGTGAATGTGATTTATACTCAGGGTCATAAAAGGTTTGTTGAAGTCATCATTCTGACTCTTAAAAAATGTAAGCACCCCTGAACACCTAAATAAACACTTTTTAGTTTAGGTATATTTAGTTGGTGACCAGCTGCTAAAGAATTGACCGACTGGCATCATGAACTATTCCGATGTCTATCTGAAACCTACTGACCAGCTGACCACACCATGAGGGATATCGCTAAAACAGATTTGGGCCTCTTAATACTACAACATGAAAAGACATTCCCTACAGTTGTATGCTTTTAACATTATGGCCAACAGGCTGATGATGTGTTAGTTTTGTTTGCATGAATGTTAGAAACCTCTAAAGGATAATTTGTGTCTTAAATAATTAAATTAAAAAAAAATTCTGACAGCTGGCACCCAACTAAAGTGCATGAGCATGCCACATGTATTAAATGTACAGTATTTACACACATTAGGCAGTGATTTTTTTTTTTAACACATTCTCGCTGGAAATACATTTCTTGCTACATCACTGGTATGAAACACCTTAGACATTTATTTCCGTTGATTTTAAAACAGTCAGACAATTTGTTTTTAGACAATTTGTATCAGAAATAAAAATAAGCTGGGCAGTGAACCTACCACAACCCAGCAGTGACAGCAGGGCTTACAGCTTGAATGTCTAAAAGACAAACACAGGATATTCGACCCAGAGTACTCCAATGAAGACAACTTATCAGATTACACTTTTTTAGCACTTATGCTGGAGGATAACTGGTTTGCTGAACAGTCAGTCATCTAATAAAATTTTGCTGCAGGAAGTGTTTTAGATCCTACAGAAGAGTATGTGCTTTTCGAAAGACCAGGAAGTTTTAAGGCGTGGGTTGCAGTACTGAGTTTTAGTGACTGCTTGAACACAAACAAAACCATGCCTCTTATAATGTTAAGGACTCTAGAGAGTTAAAGGATGCACTTAATTCAATAAAACTTGAATAAAACGTTTGTACAGGATGGTACAATCAAAGAAAGCCAGAAAACAATGACTCATATTGCATCAACCAAACATAAAAACAGTCAGTTCAGTCACTAATTTGTTGGTGAATGTGAGTGCGTGAGAAGGAGAGACTGTAGTTAGAGAGGATGTTGTGGTCACCTGTTTAATAGCTGTCACCGTTATCACAAAAAACAGCGGTAAGCCGCTGGTCACAGGGCTGGTCGGGGTGTCCACGATAACCTACATAAAGATACAGAGTTTTGTCAGCACCAGAACACACTGACACATGATCATTTTATTTCACACAAAACTTAATAAATGTATCTTCAAAACTGTTAAGGAAATACATATTAATTTTGTCAAAATATTGTACTTTTTTTTATGTGGATGTTAGTATTCACTTCAGAGCCATAGGAGTGTGTGTCCAAAGTTCTACAAATGTGGGTCATTCATGAATGAAGACATAGCATCAACAGACATTTCCAGATGACTTCAAGCACAGTATGGTAATGAGACCCTTACAGTAAGTGGCTGGGAAGGCTAGCATTTTACATGTGAAGCTGGGAGGTTGATCAGGACTCCGGCGTACTGAGAAAACTTTTTTACCTTAATTTCACTAGTCCACGCACTAGTGAAATGCTGGGATTAGTGCATTAGTGTAGCACGAGATTATATAGAGAAATAAAGATGGTTTTTACCCTCAGAACCCGGTTCTGTTATTTGCACAATTAAAAGTCCCGGATTGACTCGAATGCCCTTGTATATACTGGAAATAATACATTTAGACGCTAGACCTTAGCGATCAGACAAAACGGGTGAATAACGCAATATAGTAATGTACAAAAAGCTGCTACAGACTAACACAAACATGCTTATGTAAGCACTTCGTTTCCGCTACTGACAAAAAGTCAGCAAGTCAATGAGTAGTTGTTGGACTATGAGATGCAATGTACTGTCCTCATGTCCTCATATTGTACTGTAAAGTACAGGGTGTCCAAAAATCACCATATAAAGAGAAATGAACATATTTTCATTTCATTTTTTATAAAGAAACCTTTAGATGGTGGCTTTTCTTCTAAACACACACAGAGCAGTCTCTTTGTTGATTAACTTGTGCTAACATGCCTCATGCTGTGTGTGTAATATTACTTCAGATGTGTTCCTTTAAGTGATCTTTGTACTCAGTGTTTTATTGGTACACCATGGCCTTCACATGCCAGGTGCACGTTCCTAAAGTCTATCTGAAAGTATTTTGTACAGTTTACTACATGATTCTGTGTGTGTTCTTTCAAAGCTTAGATGTCTTCATTATTAATGTACAGTATTGAAAATAATAAAAATAAAGAAAAACCACTGAAGGAGAAGGTGTGTACAAGTATGTACATATAGTTTTCAGATACAGTACTTACTTTTGGGACACAGTGTACAATATACAAGTCGTGCTATGTTTAACCACATGAGGGCAAAGGAGTATGTATGTTAAATAATTTTCATAATACAATAACCAAGTCTAAAAATATCATGGTTTCCTGCTATCACAGACCAAAATACTGTGCATTTAAAGGTGGGAAATTTAAAGGTTGGAAAAGTACAGGAAAAAAGTTTAAGTTCCAAATATAACTTTGTGACTTTTGATCAAAACTTCTTCCAAAATATTTAATTCTGTACTTAGTTTATAATATTCTGCCTCCAGATATCCTTTGGAGTATGCACAGGGGGCAGGTAAAGGTCATGGTGTACCAAGAAAAGACATAGCACAACACATTTAAAGTGTGAGTATAGACTAAAAAAAAAAGTAGTGACAGAAGTGTTAACACATCGTCATCGTTAGAGAGAACTGTGTGTTATTACAAAGAAAAGGCAGTGATGTAGAGGATGTTCTGTAAATAAAGTAACGAGTTTGCCTATGTACGATGACTTTTGGGACACCTGGAAATTCAGGTCAAAACATATTCACACTAAAACAAATCAACAGAAAAGACCAAAATCACTTATATTTTTATCATCTTATTTCCAAAAACTACTGACAGCCTCTTAACACTGCCAATAAAGCAGCAGGCTGTGGGATTAGAAACGTTCTAGTTACAGAATTGCTGAATTGTTTAAACAGATGACATGTCAAATAAAAATTGTTATTTTGCAGCAGGTAATAAAGAAGGAAATGTTTTTTTTTTTTTTAGGGTTGATGTTGAACCTCAGCTCAAGATCTACAGTAAGGATTAAACTCAAAGTGTGGACATGACGTGCCTCGGGCAATTTTTCCTCCCTGATATCACGTCTCCTACAAGCTTTATTTGACCTCCATCATCTTGATACATCTCAGCATGCTGCATGAGAAATGAAAAACACAATCTGTATTCAGAGATGTTGTATTCATGTGTATTCCTGTAAGACGTGTGTAAGGTCAGCTACAGGCTGTGCGACACACAGGAGGGGCAACAGAAGTGGGTAAGCAAAAAGAAAAAAAGAAAAAGAAAAAAAAACGGACTGTAGACTCCTTTGAGTGACGAAAGACGTCACAGTGGAGTGTGAACATGGACCAGTTGGGGAAACTTTTCAATCTCTCTCCCTCACACACATACAGAAACACACTCCAGTTCAAATATCAACAATCCCAAAGAAATCACAAAGAAAAAACACATACTCTTACACACACATAGATACAAGTGTACAACCAGGTACACACACACACACATCCAAGCACACGTACTGTAAATGCAAATGTCCACGCACGTGCTATTGAGGAATAAGCTTGGGGAAGTAGGAGCAGACATGGTCAAAGCAGCTTCCAGTTTCTGTAGGGAGACCAATTTCACATATCCAACAACTGGAAAAAAAGTAAGGAAGAACATGAATGAGCAAGAGCATGAAGGAGATGAAATGAAGAGAGAGAGAAAGAGAGAGAGAGAGAGAGAGAGAGAGAGAGAGAAATGTGGAATCACTGTATACTAATATAGAAAGCCTCCGTTCTCTCTCTCTCTCGCTCTCTCTCTCTCTCCCTGTCTCTTCTTCGCTCTGACGTGGCGAGGCAGGTCCTGTTGCTCGGTGGGTCCCCATCTGCTCGAGGTGTGCTAACAGCTGCTCAGTGACACTGCTGTCAAAAGCATTTGCGCTGAGAGAGAGCTTAACGGGGCAGGAGAGGATGCCTCCAGAAGGTTTACTTTACACTTTTGAGCAAAGTCAGCAAAATAAAACCGAAGAGAAATGCTCTCTCTGTACTAGTGTCTCCTGCATTCGTCATAGCAAGTGATGTGCATCTTATTTTCTATAGAAACGTGCATCTCATTTTCTATGGAAGTGGAGAATGCACGGCCTCGATCCTGGCGCCAGTGGCAAGCCAAATGTACGAGTTCGATCCAAATCGAAACTGATTTCTAACAAGGTCTTTTGTTAAATGTCTATATAAATCACACTGAATTGCCCTGCAATGAACTCTTATTTCCTCAACGGTGCATAGAGCTTAGACAGCTAACAATGGCAGAAATGCCACAGCTGCTTGTGCTCCTGAACCTAAGAAACATACGATTTTTAGTGAATAAACATTGTGTGTATAGTTTTGTTTCATTGCCTAAATTTATGAACTCCGTCATAACGTACGAATCCTGTATCATTTTTGCCTGAAGGATTTCAAATCCCATTTTCACTGAACTAATTCAAAAGTATTAAACCAAACACCAATTAATCAATCTGTCAATTTCTTTATCTTGAGAAAATGATTTATACTCATCATGTTGTCACTGGAACTGGGAAAAATTGACAAATGCCTTGAGAGCATGGCAGGACGGAAAAAAAACCCTGTTCACATTTAGTGCTTCATCTAGTGATTTCAGAACAGTCAACCCAGCAAAGAGCGCTGTTTTGGAAGCTCGAAAGATTTTTTATTTTTTTTTTGGAAAAGAATAAATAAAAATGTTTACTCTAAAAATCCCAATGTTTTTTTAAAGCCTTGGCAGTTGTTGGCTGTCACTGCAGCGTCCTAGCAGCATGTGTAGTGAACCAGCAACAGTAACGATAACAGCAGGTGCTGACATGTTTAACATGTGAACATATGGGAAGCAGCACTGCTGAAGCGGTCGCCATGTAACAAGGTTTAATTTTCCAAATACCAGGAAACACAATGAATTTTTTCCCCATGGATTCTGCCCATATACTCAACATGTGGATAAAACTGCACAAGCATACAGTATATTTAGGTTGTAATTCGAACCGGTCCTGGATACTGACCTGAGGACACACTGCCATATGAACCAGCACAACTTATGCTGCACCTTACACCACCACCCTGTAATCATCCTCACTCCACCCTCTGTGGGTTACGAGTAAATGCAGTCTTAAAAGTCAGCAGTCTCTACACGGCCCCAGCTGGGAGCCAGGCCAACAGCGCCGGTCATGTTATGTAAGTGGGAGAAGGATGGTGTTAGGCCGTTTCCCCATTTCAACCACAGCGACACCAGGCAATCATAAGCATCTTTGAATCATGTATGCGGAAGGGGGTAGATGACACTTTGCTCAGAATATGTTAAACTGCCTTGAGACGAAGTGTGAGCACTCATGTCAGCAGTATATCAAAAGATTCATGTTCACAAGCACATTTTTTGTACACAAGAACAGGAATGCACACATATACAGTACTAGGCAAAATCTTGAGCCATACCTCATATCTTCATATTTTGCTCCTAAAGAGCCAGAATGTCTTGCATTTTATGCAAGAAATAACTGCAATAATTATTTGCAACAATCGAAATGCAATAATTCTCTATTAGGCCATGATTGGAGTGCCTGCTTCATGTCTGAAACAGGAACTTCTTTAATGGCCCAAACATGTAGACATGGCTTGGGGTGAGGTCAGGACTGTAAGGGGGATGTGGCAATACCTCTCAGCCAAGGTCCTGTAATGTGCAAGTGGTGCAAGTGATGTATGCACAGTTCCCACATACAGATGTGTTCCTTCTGCAAGTTGGCAACAAGTAATCTGTCAATTTTCAAACATGAGGCGTTCCACTTGCAGAATGTTTACAGGAGCGACTGCATTGGGCTCTGAGTGAACTGGGCTGCGATCGTCATAAAAAAATTAATAAATAAATTGTTAATTTATGGCTTTTGACTGGCCTTTCTTCCATTTTCTAACAATCTGATAATTGAATTCTTTCAATAAGTCTGGAAAGTCGACTTCTATAACACGTGCTGTAACTATTAAATTAATAAAACTGCTGTGGTTTGAGAGAAATGAAACACTTCAGATTGTGCTATTCCATTAACATTGTAACTTTGGAGTAAAATAACTTCTTCCGCTTCACATCCGGTCACATTTTATTCCTTACATAATAAATACAGCATAGTGTTTTCATGGTATATATTAAGCAGAATGCTGTTATGAAAGAATGCAGCCTGGTAGCCATCAGACTGAAACAATAAGCACATAGCTGATACAAAATCACATTTCTTGGAAGAGTGGACGCAACCTTTTCCTTCCACAAACATCCTGTTCTTTTCTGTGCTTTCTGTAGACCCGAGAGTTCCGTAACTTGTATCGAGAAAGGGTTTTTTAGAGGGGGAGGAAATCCTGGGTCACAAGTGTGATGCAAATGACACTTTGCTTTAGTCAGCACTGAAGAAAACCACAACATCAAAGACAACAATACAGCAAATAATCTAAACAAATTAACACTTGCTGTAGTGTTGCAGAGCAATTCAATACTGGATTAGAGAATAAAATATTAAAGAGAAATAAGTGGTAAAGAAAGTAATTGTAGAAATAAAAAGCATTTTAAGTTATATTTGAGAAACAGGAAATAAAAGGATGACATAATAAGCATGGGTAACGCTTTAATGGCATCTAACTTTAATGGCATCTAACATCTTTAGATAGCCCACTAGTAGGCCAAGGTCCAACAGACGCATAACTTCACTTTGTGTCGTCAGTAATTTCTATTTTTTGGCAGTTATCTCTTGCACACACAGTGCATAGTGTTTGCTTTCACATATGCAGTGTTTAGTCAGTTTGAACCAAACTCTGTTGTGTTTATGTAGCACCTCATTCGGCCAAGTGTGTACAATCCACCCAATTGGGTGCATACCAAAATCTGATCTGTACAAAAACAAATGTAGGACAAAAAGTAGAGAAAATGCTTCAACATAATAGATTAAATGATTATTTAATCACATTAAAGGTACAGGTTTTGTGTTCCATGCTTGGTTGAGTACTGTGATTTTAACAAGGACCTGCCTTAAGGTTTATTCACCTTTTTCTGTCAGGTGTGAAAAAAAATGAAAGGATGAAATAATTCAGCAAGCAAACTAATAGGTGTGAAAATTCCCAAATAAACATTTCTTGGCTTGTAGTGCTACAGTAATAAACAGTCGGCAAAGCAAACATTTAATAACCTAGCACTTGAATCACAAAATCAGTTGTTACGGACAAGCAGGGATGCCGCTACACATCCTGGGCCCCTTGAAAACCTAATATACTGGCACCCAACCTATTACGAAACACCTAAAAAAAATACTTGAATGCACCAGGCACAGAATTGATCCATCTCTGGAACTGGATGTACTGAGGGAATAGACACTGTTATTTCAAAATATAATAATAACATACTGCCTGGCCAAAAAAGTTATTGCAGCGATTAACATGTTTTAGCTGCCAACAAGTTATTTAACCCTAGCTGATGCAGTGAGTAGCTTCTCATTTCTTAAACAATCATGTCAGATGATGTATCCTGTGGTCGTGGCAAAGATGCTACTCTGGCTGAGAAGAGTCAAATTATTGTCCTGCATCAAGTAAAAGAAAACAACTAAGGAGATTACTGAAACAACTAAAACTGGGTTAAGAACTGAAGAACACATTATTAAACTCTGAAGGGATAGTGGTGAACCATCATCTTTGGGATAAAATGGGGTCATAAAATTTTTTTGAAGGACAGTGACTGGCGATCACTTAAATGTTTGGTTAAATCAGATCAGAAACGTAGAACCTACAGCTTCAGTATGTTTAATAACAAAAGTAAGAGCATTTCCACATGATGTGCAGAGAACTCGTGGTATTAATGCTAATAGAAAAAAAAGCTTCAACAAAATATTAGAGTTCATAATATATGAACATGGTAATATGAAATTTAATCGTTGCATTAGTTTCACCAAAAAAAAAACTACAAAACAGAGGTGTAACAATGTTTCAACAGTTTTCCCTCAAGTCAGAGACATTGTTTATTTGGTTAATTTTTGGGAGAATTTATTAAAGGTCTCACATTTCTTGCTGAAGAAATAGTAAGACGGGCCACAAGCGTCCCCCAAAGTTTGTCTATTAACGGTCCCACCAGAGAGCAGGAGAGCTAAGCAACAAGCTAGGGAAGGGTATCATCTTCTATAAGGTCACATTAGTTGGAAAATTCTAACTGACCTGTTTAACCCCTGGCTAATAAAAACACACACAAACAAAAAGCGTATTTTTTCACTCACAAATATTTGAGACTTCAATGTCTAAGAATGGAAAGTCAATTTCGCACAATATGCCCCATTTAACGTATTTATTGTTGACAAAACTATGACCCTGTCTTTGTAGCAATATTTTGACTGAAACAGCTGGTCAAAAATGCATGCTGTTTTGCAATGTTCATCGAAAGAAACCTTTTCAGTTTTAATTTTGTTTACTTAAATTATGGTAAAAATATTCTGAGCATCAAACGAAATCAAATCATTCAGGCAGGATTATTACACTGCATAATGCAGAACTAAATGTTGTAGATTTGAGCAGAATGCATTACACTAAGGGAAGCGAGGGAAGGGAAGCGAGCTCTCGCACACATTCCAGAGTCATGAAGTATGACTAGAAATTATGCATGTCAAGTTCTGTATTGTAATTTCCATAAATTTGATCTCATTATTTTACTGAGATATTACCCGTTTTTTATATTTGATCATTTGATTTCACTGCTTCTGTATTAGATTACTGTAGTTTCACATTTACAGCAAAAATGGTGCTGGCCTATCCTGGGTTTTAGGAACGAACAGGCTAAATACCCTTACCTGAATATGGGGGGTAAATGATGACAATGTGAATTATATTTATTTGCATATCTAAAGTAAAATGTGAAATAGCTATTTTAATAAATTTAATGCACATTTAATGCTCTTTTAGCTATCTTACACAGTATATAGCAGTTGAAAATAAAGAGGGCAGATGTCCAGCTTTACTTTAAGGGTTTTTGCATCTTAGGCCTTTTTCAGACTGCAGGGTAATCCGATCTAATCTGACTGTCCACACTATTGTTTGGAAGTGATCAGATTGGATATGGCTCTGTTTAGACCAGCAGCTCAAATCCGACACACTGTCACTCTATCTGCATTGGTTGCTGTGGTAACGATGCCAGAGGCTCGCATACAGCACGATATTTCCTCATATATCACCCTGTTTCTGCACATTCCCTCTAGCTTTGCCTGTACTGATGCATCCCCCCAAAGTGCTCTCAGATATTTCACTTTGTCCCCTGTCCAGGGACTATTGTTCTCTGGTTCCAAGCTATACCAGTTATACCAGCTGCTCTTCCTGAGTTGTAGTAAATTGCACAATTCAAGAGTTCAGCTTTTACATTCACCGCATAAAGAATAATAACTTAACTTTCTACAAAATGATAATCTTTTATTTCCATCTGCACTTCTTCCATCATCTTCCCGCCTCATTTTCTAACCATGTCCCTTACCACCTGATCATGGAGACTCGAACTTCTGTGTTGTGTTGCCAGTGATACACTCTGATTTCAACCCACCTCTGGATGTCGTTCAAATAAATTTTTTAATTAATTAATTCATTTATTTTAGGCTGGCAAACTGAAAAAGGCCTTAAAAGCATCAATGGAATACAAAATACAGCACTTTAATTTGGTTGTAAATTTTCAGTCGATGCTTAAAGACTGCAAGTCATAGACATCACCAGATACTGGGTTTCTTACCTGGTGATGCTCTGTTGGTGCACCATGCCCCTGATGTCTTCAGCTCCTGCTTGTACTTCAGCAAGTGAACCTGATACTCAATTGGCTTCTGGTTTAGTAATTGCAGAACATTTTACTTATTTGCTTTAAAAACATCTTGGGTTGCATCTGATGTATGCTTTGGGTCCTGTGCACTTTAAAGTACTGTCCAATGAGATTTGAAGCTTTTGGCTGAATGTGACCAGATATTATAACTTAATATACTTCAGAATTAATCCTACTGATTTTTCCAGTAGGCACATCACTAAATACAAGAAAACCTGTTGATTTGGCAGCCACGCATTCCCACACCATAATATGACTTAATATGCGTTAAGATCTTGAGCAGTTCTTTCCCTACTTTATAGAATCTTTGTCTCATCACTCTTGTACAAACTGATCTTTTTTCTCTCCTGTACATAAGATGTTCTTTCAGAACTGTGCAGGAATTTTTTTTTTATTTGTTTCTTATCTGGTCTTGTGTTTAGAGTCTCACCAACGATTTACAATATTGTGCAAAAGTCTTAAACCACGTCTCATTTCTTCATATTTTGCTTCTAAAGAGCATGTCCTCCTTGTATTTTTAATGAAGTTCATAAGGGATAGTTCTCCAGGCTTCCTGAAGTACATTTTTGGCTCTCATTCCTCAGTTTAGTCCCCATATCTGACCAGCCTCAGAGAATTTTTTGTTAGTTAAGCCACACTGTGCCTATGAATCATTCGCGCATGAAAAGCATCTAACGTAAGGCAGGAACCAGTGAGAAACCGGTGCAGATGATGTGAGATAACCGGGCTTATGATACTGTAAGTACACTGGTGATGCTGAACGTTGAGCGGTTTTTACAAACGAGAGGGAAAATAAGGATGCTGATGAGGATTACACACAACCAATTTTTAAATTGGATCTTTAGGCTCTTTGCAAGTCTTCGAAGTAAAAATGTGCCATTTTTATAATTTAATCTTCATTATTTAATTTAGTTGAATTTAATTTAATATGAAGAAATGAGGGTGGCATAAGACTTTAGCACAGTATGATGCATCTTGTGAAAAACCCTCTGTATTTACACTAGTAAAGGCTTCTCTTAATTGTTGACATTGAAACAGATACACCTACTTTATAGAGGAAATTCTACATCTGGCCAGTGGTTGTGAAGGTGTTTTTCTTCCAATCACAGTTGTTTACCGTGATGCTCTGGGACTTATGGTGTTTCTGAGCTCAACACTACACATTTTCATTTTTTGTTTTGTTTTCCATGGATGATCCAAATAATTTATTATTTGATCACATCTGATCTCCCTGATAGCTTTGTTTTGAGTTTTCAGCACAAGAGCGCTTGCTTCACTGGCGCAGCCCTTTGAAGATCTTCCATACTGAGACTTAAAAGCAATATTAAAAGCAGCTCATATTCATTACACATTTTTCATGCTGGTTAGCTGCAGATATACAGAAGCAGCACAATGCTGTGTTACATAAACACTGCGCAAAAACCAGTCCATTAAACCTGATGTGGAAATCTGCAGCTACACTTTCGTTCTGCAGGAACTCTAACAGGTGCAAGCTGCGTAAAAAAAACTCAGTACCCTTTGCAACAGCTGACAATTGTCCTTTGCTTTCTGGTTATCTCACACACACACACACACACACACA
>JAOVVB010037024.1:0-15316 GCA_028570985.1 Heterobranchus longifilis
CATTGTCCTGCTGCAGAACCCAAGTTCGCTTCAGCTTGAGGTCACAAATGGACGATCTCCTTCAGAATATTTTGGTACACAGCAGATTTCATGGTTCCACTACAGCAAGTCTACCAGGTCCTGAAGACGCAAAACAGCCCAGACCATCACACTACCACCACTACCACCATATTTTACTGTTGGTATGATGTTTTTTTCTGAAATACAGTGTAACTTTTACGCCACACATAATGGGACACACACCTTCCAAAAAGTTCAACTTTTGTCTCGTCAGTCCACAGTGTTTTTCCAAAAGTCTTGGGGATCATCAGGATGTTTTCTGGCAAAACTGAGCCTTCATGTTCTTTTTGCTCAGCAGTAGTTTTTGTCTTGGAACTCTGCTATGCAAACCATTTTTGCCCAGTATCCTTCTTATTGTGGAGTCATGAACACTCACCTTAACTGAGGCAAGCGAGGCCTGCAGTTCTTTGGATGTTAATGTGACTTTGGATGAGTTGTCGCTGCGCTCAGGGTAATTTTGGTCGGCCGGTCACTCCTAGGAAGATTCTCCATGTTTTTGCCATTTGTAGATAATGGCTCTCTCTCACTGCAGTCCCAAAGCTTTAGAAATAGCTTTATAACCTTTTTTAGACTGATAGATCTCAATTATTTTCTTTATCATTTGTTTTTCAATTTCTTTGGATCTCAGCATGATGTCTAGCTTTTGAGGATCTTTTGGTCTACTTCACTTTGTCAGGCAGGTCATATTTAAGTGATCTCTTGATTGCAAACAGGTGTGGCATTAATCAGGCCTGGGTGTGACTAGATAAATTGAACTCAGATGAGTTATGTTTTAACAGGAGAAGCAAACACTTTTTCACACAGGGCTACGTAGTTTTGGGTTTTGTTTTCCGTTAATAATAAAACCTTTATTAGACCTGCATGATGTGTTTACTTGTGTTATCTTCGAGTAATATTTAAATTTGATCTGAAAAATGATTTGAAACATTAAAGTGTGACAAACATGCAAAAAAAATAAGAAATCAGTAAGGGGGCAAACACTTTTTTCACACCACTGTATTTTCCAACATTCTGTACAACTTTAACAAAACTAATTCGTTGTATCTATTAACTGACTTGGCAGTAAATCGGATTCTGATTAAAAGTAAAAAAATGTTAAAAGGTAATAATGAGCAAAAAAATTATGGGTCTCCTGATTGTCACAAAAAAAATTGCGTAGTGTAGTCACGATCGCGAACCCGAGTATGTGGGTAGATGTCACTTTCCTCTGAGTGCGTTATGCCACTCAGTGGTTGGTAGCAGTAGCTTGACAGGGGAGAGTCCCTAGGGGTGGGTATCAGCAATGACTAAAATTAGGGAGAGAATCATGGAAAAGAAAAGAAAAATTATGTTCAAAGGTTACTAGTTGTAGAAATATGTAGAAACATTATTTTAATGGGTAAAATGTTTAAAGCTGAATAATGAAAAAAGATTAAGTGTAAAACATGTTTAAAGGTTAAAAACATAGTTAGTTACAGGGCATATGTAATGCCAGATGGTTGCTATTATATTCCTGTCGGTTGCTAGAAGTAGTAACTGGTTATCATTGAATTCCAGGTGTTGATTGCATGGAGTGGTGGATGGGTACTAAGGAGTCTCCAGCACGTTTCTGTGTGATACCAGTTGGTTTCTAAATTGAAGCTTTGTGGTTGCTAAAATATTTTAACAGGTTAATACTTAACAGTCTAGTGTGTTAGTTATTATAATACTCCAGACAGTTGGAAGGATGACATTAGGTGGGGCTATGAAGCTTTGTTTTCTGAATAACTGATTAAGAAGCAACCATGCTGTGTAAAAGCAGGGTGAGTGAACCATTTCCATTCATTGCTACTAGGAAAAAATACACAGCCTTTATTAGTTAAATATTAGTTTCATCACTGTAGTGTGTGGCACGATGTGTGGCAGCTGCAATGATGACCTTTTCCAAAGAGGCCACGCACACTTTTCTGATTTAGATTTTACAATAATAGTAAACTGGGTTTGTACAGAGCATGGAGTCATGAGGAGCAGTTCAATAAAATCACAAAAAAATGCAAAAAGAAATAACCTTTTACCAGCTTCTTTTCTGACAAGTGCACCTTTTTAGCGGTCAAGACAACATTAATTTACCTTCACACACTGGAAGACTGTGGCTCCACTTCCCCTGTGCGTTACACTCTGTGTGCTTTGAACCCCTCAACAGGAACCCGGTGTCACATTCGGACTGACAATCAGAACGATAAGCGAATTGTTCCAAAGGGTCCGTACAGCGCATGGAGCCGTGAGGAGCAGAACTGAGAGCACTGCACCTTACCACTTCAATAAAAACAGATAAATACACTATAATGCTGACACACATACTGTTATTACATCACACTGTAAGGCATTTAAAGCTATTTCAAGTCATGTTCCATTAGAACTGCAATCATGGACTACATTTATTAACGCTGTACCTTCACATGCTGGTGTTTCTGCTGACCAGGTGCCGTTCTCGAGGAAGGTGAGTGTGTTTTTTGTAAAATAGTTACAAAAAATTTAATGTTTACAATTATAGTTCTTTTGTTTGATTTTTTTTCATAGATAATGCTGAATATATGGTGAATGTCAAGGAACCAAAGTGTATTAATGCGTAATCCTTCACATGCTGGTGTTTCTGCTGAGCTACAGTATAACTACAACTCTGATTGTTGTGTCTTTCCTTCAACTCATATGTAACACTAGAAGGTGATGACAGTGGAAGTGTAATATACAGTATAGATAACAAGCGAAGTTCCCTGTAGCCAGAGGGTTAAGGCCCTCAAGAGCACAACAGTGGCAGTTCGGTGGTGCTGGGGCTTGAACCCCTGACCCTGCGATTAGTAACCAGGAGAATTAATCACTTAGTCCTCACTAATGTAAAGTGGAGTTTTGCTATGTGGCAACTGTAATGATGATCTTTACCAAAGAGGACACATACAGTGTTCCGAAGTAGATTTTACAATTATGGTCAATTTTACACATCTAAGCTAAAAATGCAATCCCCCTAAATCAATAATAAAGAAGAAAAAGTAGAAGAAGTATATCATATTTTATGTATGTTGTATGCTGGCTCTGTTGGAGTCACAGACTCATGAGGATGAGTTTTAAGAACTGTTATTAATGGACTATAATTTACGTACTGTTAGAACAAAGCACTATTTCTCAGTTCCTGCATTTACACTGATCCACAGAGCATGAAGTAAGTATGGTCACATTGCAAAATGACATAAAACTGTTTCATTAAAACAGAAAGGAGGAGCTTTAACTTCCTGCTGGAGCTACATTGATAACACAAAGACATTGCAGTGATAAACATGTAATTTAAACATGAAGCTATATTATAATAAAAGTTTGTTGCATACATTTTACTCCACCAGAAAACGTGAATCAGTTCTGGGTGTTGCGTGTCCACTATCATCTGCGAACTTGCTAAGATTGTGTGTGCGTTTCTTACTGTTGGTACACCTTTAGTGCATCTCTCCTCTTGAGGAAAAACTGTACCTTCACATGCTGGTGTTTCTGCTGACCAGGTGCCGGTCTCGAGGCAGGTGAGTGTGTTCTCTCCTCTCAGTGTGTATCCTTCCTCACAGCTCGCAGCACACGATGAACGAAACGAGAACGTTCCCAGTGGATCAGTGCAGTTCATGTGACCCTTCTTAGGGCTCACAAGCCTGTCACAGGTCACAGCTGGAATAGGCATCGTTATAAAGTAAAGTTCGAGTGAAACCGGACCTTGTCATTAAAGGCGTAAAACTAACTGACATTTAAAGAAGACTTCAAGCACATTACGGTGATGATACTCTTAGCTGCAGTAAAACATTTGAATGGTGCAAACATTTTAAAGAATTGTATAGTTTATGTCCATGAATGACGATTTCAGCTGAGGTGGCCAGAAGCCCACCCATAAACATTCCCATTGTTACATTTCAGTCTAGGGTTGGGTCGTACAGCGTGAAAATTAATCGGGGTTCTATTTATTTATTCAAAATAAATTGTGGAAGATTGTATGATATGTGAATGTGTATGAATAATAATTATTAGATTGTCCCTGATGAGCAAGCCAAGGGTGACGGTGGCAAGGAAAAACTTCCTGAGATCGCAATAGAAATAAACCTTGAGAGAAACCAGATTTAACAGGTAACCCATCCTCATTTGGATGATAACGGATAGCAGGAATCAATCTGCAGTCATACTGTGTGTTAGGCAGCTGGAAGTTCAATATAACAGATGATGTCTTTAAGTAAATATGGAGTCCAGTTCATTATTGGAGGCTCAGGTAGACTGTTACAATAGCACAAGAAATGAGCAAAAACTGTTAGCCTGAGAACAAGTGAGATTGTTTTACTATAAAAATATATACAGGTGAGCAAAAGGCATACAAACCAATGTGGGCAAATGCCACCCAGAACAGCTTCAGGGTGAACCAAGCCAAGATAATAAACCAAAGATATCTGTATTTAAAAACTACAGTAACTAACTTTCAAAAAGGCACAAACAAAAAATACAGGCATCTTTCCTGAACCAAAAACATCATTAAACTATCTCTCCCAACATAAACGATAGTCACACCCCTACTTCTGGTGCATGCACAAACAGATCCAGTGTGGTTATGCACAGTGTGATTATCTACATATTATATAAATGCTAACATTGTGACTATGTACAGTACACAAACAGAGAGTTAACAAACCAAAAGACACAGCAAGAATCAAAATCAGAACCAGAATAAACAGACCAATATCAGAATATCACAATCTTGAACTGAACTCTCCCATTGTCAATACGTCTACATGCCTCCCTCTACATGCGTCTTCTACCGGTTTGTAAATGGCTGAGGGTTTATGGCGTCACTCTCAGAGTGGAACTGACAGTATGGAAGGTAAGATAGCTGCAGATGTAGTGGCAGTTAAATAATGTGAAGTGGCTTTGGAGCAGAGCAACCTGGGACAATACAAATACAATACATGTTTGGGCTGTTAAATAAGTTGCTGGGAGGCTAGCGTTTCAGATGTGAAGCAGGCAGTCAGATCATGGCTCTGCTTTACTGAGAAAGCTTTCTACCTTAAAGATAGCCAAGCACTAGAGAAATGCTGGATAAGTGCAGTAGCAGGGGATTATATAGAGAAATAAAGGGAGTTTTTACTCTCAAAACTGTGTTCTGTTATTCTGCACAATCAACAGTCCCGCTTTGACTTAAACACCCCTTGTATTAAATTGTATCATCATTAACCTTATTGTACAGACTGTAAATATTTAAATCTTTTTGTGATGTTCAAGTAAACGTGCAATACTCGACTGTACCTTCGCATGTGGGGGTCTCGAGTGTCCACTGTCCCGTGTGATCACACAGAGTTCTATATGACCCTATGAGTTTAAATCCCTCGTCACAGTTAAACACACAGGTGGAGTTGTAGCTGTTGGTGGAGAGTGGATGAGTGCAGCTCATTCTCACATCACTGGAGTCAACAGACACAGGAGAGCATTGTACCACTGTGGACACACACACACACACACACACACACACACACAGACATACACAAACACAGACACACACTACACTCAGTATGTAGAATTGTTAAATGATGGTACGGCAGAAAGTCTGTCCTTTATAAAACATGTTTGCAGTTTAATGTCGTAATGTATTGGGGTAAAAACAAATGCATGCTGAGACAGATGCTTGGATGCTACTGTAAATACATGTGATTGTTTTATTAGGTAATAAATAGAAATACACCTGGAAACTGTTTTGCAGACAAAAAAATTTAATATGTGGGTTTATTTTTTCACTCACAGACTCCTCCACGCAAATGTATCATAGTCATAATTTAATCTTTAGGGCACAATTCTATCAGTCAAGACAACATTAATTTACCTTCACACACTGGAAGACTGTGGCTCCACTTCCCCTGTGCGTTACACTCTGTGTGCTTTGAACCCCTCAACAGGAACCCGGTGTCACATTCGGACTGACAATCAGAACGATAAGCGAATTGTTCCAAAGGGTCCGTACAGCGCATGGAGCCGTGAGGAGCAGAACTGAGAGCACTGCACCTTACCACTTCAATAAAAACAGATAAATACACTATAATGCTGACACACATACTGTTATTACATCACACTGTAAGCCATTTAAAGCTATTTCAAGTCATGTTCCATTAGAACTGCAATCAAGGACTACATTTATTAACGCTGTACCTTCACATGCTGGAGTTTCTGCTGACCAGGTGCCGGTCTCGAGGCAGGTGAGTGTGTTCTCTCCTTTCAGTGTGTATCCTTCCTCACAGCTCACAGCACACGATGAACGAAACGAGAACGTTCCCAGTGGATCAGTGCAGGTCATGTGACCATTTACAGGGGTCACAAGTGGGTCACAGGTCACAGCTGGAATAAAATAGTTACAAAAAATGAAATGTTTTATAATTATAGTTCTTTTGTTTGATTTTTTTTTCATAGATAATGCTGAATATATGGTGAATGTCAAGGAACCAAAGTGTATTAATGCGTAATTTATGAGGTTGTATCATAAACGTCACAACAGATTGTAATTACAAAAGAGAGATCAGCTGCCTCCTGATTTCTGCAGCTGCAGTCGACCAAGTTAATTCCTGAAGTTAGGACAGCTACGTTCTCATGAAAACTCTTTGCAGCGCTTTTTATATAACGCCTCTTACATAACAGTACTGTGAAGATACGTAAAACTACTTCCTTATTTTTATTTTTAAATATGTTTTTTTTAAATGATGGTTAAAAACAGAAATTTGTGTAAGACGTATTTCACATTTTAATATGATATTGCATAAGCTTAAAAAAAAACTGTCTCTTTTAACTCACATTTATAGGCCGTTACCATCAAATGCAGCAAGACCGTGTGAGATAAAAATCAAACATTCTAAATGAGCAAAGCAAAGCAAAAAGCATAAAGTATAGCCGTCAGTAATCACCTAGATCTTTGTTTGATCTCTTACAGAGTATGTCAACACACCCCTCTTAATGTTGCAGGTTTTGTGTCAAAAAAAATTTTGTTCCATTTATACTGTATTTAGCTGTTTGTTTTTAGCTGTATCACATGCAAATAAGATCTGACATGATACAAAAAACCTTGCAATTTTAACAGGGCTGTGTGAACTTTTTATATCCACTGTAATATGAGACCTTTATTATACCTAAACATAATTTTAAACTGTGGTGATGTTGTGCAATTACTTTATAACTGTTTCAAAGAAAAGGAAGGGAGAGGCTTTATAACTTCCTGTTGGAGTCACTGCAATAATACTAGGAAATTGTAGGTGTGCCAGAGAAGCTCTAATTTTGTATAAAAAATACCTATATTTGTTGAAACATGCCATTAGATAAAAATTGATCTGAATAGGGACCTGTGCAGGTTGGGATGTTGTGTGTCCACTGTCCTGTGTGATCACACTGCGTTGTGTGCGAACCTCTCAGCTCAAAGCCCTCTTCACAGAGGAACACACATGTAGAGTTGTAGCTGTTTGTGTGCAGAGGATGGCTGCAGGTCAGATTCCCACCAATGACTGTGGTCTCAATCGAAGGGCATTCAACAACTATAAGTATTGAAAAGAAAAGAAACTTATAAGTCATCAACGCAGTGGAGATACTGTAAATAGTGATAACAGGAAAAACACTGTATACCATTTCCTACCCTGGCACTCTGGTGGATCACTATCCCAGTTACCCAATTGCAAGCACTGTAGACGTTCTGAACCCCGTAATATGTAGCCACGGGCACAGTGGAAGTGACAGGATGAATTGAAATGAAAGTCTCCATAAACATGGTCACACTGCATAAAACCCTGCTCTGGACTTTTCACTGTGCCACACACTACAGCTGTAACGAGAGAAAGGAACTACAGTACAGCACCTAGCACAAACTCATAACACAATGTTGAGGTTTGAGGTATCTTCAGTACCTTCATCACAGCGGGGACCTGTGAACCCTGGACTACACCTGCACGTGTAGTTACCAATCGTCTCCACACACTCACCATACTCACTGCATGACCACTCAGAGCATGATGCTACACACAAACACACAACAATACAAGCTCATTTTTGTCACTCTGGAGAGACAAAAGTGTCTCCTAAATGATTAAATGTAAATACCTGTGTAACAGAGCGCTGCTTTCTTTTTGCTACATTTGTCATCATTCCACATGCCCATGTCCTTGGTTCTCTTGATGTAGATCTCTACGCAGTCTTCGCTCGTTCCTTGGTTATTGGGTTCTCCTGTTGCCCAGTTGGTTGCCTCCAGTGCTAGAGGCTTCATGGTACCCACCCACATCCACTGGCCTGCAATTTTTCTAAGCCCAATCCAATAGTATGAGCGATGAAAAGGCAAGATCTGGTTCAGGTGCATGACCTCTTCCTTGTTCTGGATGGCCACCATGTCAGTGAAATGCTGCCTGCACCACTTCCTGGCAGTCTCCCAATTCATGCCGTTGGTTGTGTAATTGTATGACCAGGCCTGGACTCCTAATGGCATATTATGTGTTGAATAACTTCATGACAATATTCTGATTCTAATTAATAATATTCTAATAATTTGAATATTTTTTACTGATTAAATGTCAGACTGGACATTAACAATTATAGTTTCCACAAGTTTAAGTTATTAATGCAGATAATATATTGACTTTTAGATGAACACACATGCAAGAGATAGATTTATAATTTGCCATTATGAAAATAACATCAAATAATTAGTTTCAAGATAAAGAAAGAATGACTTTTCATTGATACGGTAAAAACATACCTTTATTCATCATGATCATAAGTACAGTCCATCCAACATACATCCTTATATGCTTCCAAAACATCATCTGATAAACAAAAGACAAGGTAAAGAAAGTCAGATTATTAAATACTATGCATGTTGGTGTATTATGCTGTCACTACTAAAACAAGAGATCAGTAACAAAGCTCACCTTATCAGCCTCTCTAGAGTAGGAACTCTTCTCACATTTCCACAGTGCATCTGTTCGATTGCAGCTCAACTTGCTGTGCCAAGCTGAATTACGCCTACTAGGAAATGGTGCAACTTTTGGTGTGAATCTTGTGTGAATTGTATGAATCTTGTGTAGTCGATCTACACTGTCAACTGCTTAATTATATTGATTGGATATATTATAATAAGTATTCATTATAATTAATCAGTTGACAGTGTAGGTGTATTTATTTATTTACAAAAAATAAATAATTAAAACACAAATAAAAGAATGTTTAAGGTCAAAAAATTACCAGGATACATGTGATCATGCAAATAGCATTTACTGGTTGAGGCATACAAGACAGTTTACAGAGTTACAGAGGTGAGATTTGGAGGTTTCTCAACTCTCTCTCTATTCAAACTACACTTAAAAACAGATCAATGTCATTTTTGCAAGACTCTGGGTTAATAAAGGTCGGTGGTTCCAGCCCCAACACCACCAAGTTGCCAATGTAGGTGCAATGTAATCATGGGTTTTTGATATATCTAGCTAATTTATGAGCTGGGGTGTTAGGAAGGCATTGGATACCGAATGGTGGATTTTCTTTGACAGTCGACAGTAGTAAACAGTAGAGTGTTGTGTAGCTACATATAGGTTTGACACTAAATTTACTGAGTTAAGTTTAGTTTCACATTTACATATTTCTGGTCTATGGCACACAAAAGGTATGAGAAACTACTTTAAGATTGCAACATGATTTGAATATTATATATAAAAAAGAGAAGCAACTACACCCATTCAGTCAAGCCAGGAAACACCTGATTAGAGTTAAACTCTTTTATCTGTTTGTCAGTCTGATTCATTAGAGATGGTCACTAACCATGACTACGTAAAACACTGATAAAACATCAAATTATAAGAACAGTGTCTACAAATGGACCTTCTATAAAAAGAAAGACAGATATTCATGCAGAAGTGTCGATTGAGGACTTCTCACTGTCCTTTCTATTTTTTATTTATTTGCTATGGTTTTCATTTAAGAGTTTTGATTTTTACAAAGTCCTGTATAAAAAATACTGCTTAAACAGTTTTTACAAAGAGGGGTCTTTGGCTATGTTTAGACTTGACCAGTACTAAAAGACAAACGGAACTTAATGATCTAAAACAAGCATAAAATGTTGGTGAAATGAAATGTCACACTAAGCCCAGTGGGTCCTCCAAAGGTGCACCATCCAGCTTTATACACTGGATTCATCACCTCCACTTGATCATTGATGATAAAGAAAAAAATGTAATCAGTTTTACTATCTCAAATTCCACATTGTCAGTGAGGATTCCTTTAACGGTAGTAGTGTTTTTCTGTGCCTACTAGTTACTACGCATAAGTTTGTGAAGGTTGGTAAAAAGATCCCTGTGCACCTTTGGACAATCTCATCCTGTTAGTTAGTTAGTCTTCACTATGTCAGTATGATAAAAATACACCAATCATTTTGCAACAATAAAGATTCAAGAGGAGGCCATCTGCTGGGTCGTGGTGTTATAATAAGAGCAGATAACACACAATTTTTGTTTTGTTTTTTCCCTTACATTTAGACTTTTAAAGAGTGAGCATTAAAATGCAATTCTGTTGATGATAATTCTATTTTTGAAAATACCTGTGTTTGACTAGAAAAGACACATATCTGGCATATAAGTACTTCCAGGATTCATATGGTTGTGAATTTTTGCTTTTCTAGTTAGAGTTTAATGGATGATGAGCATTTTGCTATAGCAGTCAAGTGCAGTATATTACTGGGATAGTTACCACAAGCATGCAAATTTAGTTTGCCTAAGCACCACTGAAGCCTGGAGTAAGCCACCTTTAGGTGCCTCTGTCCACTTGCACAATGCTGAGTTTAAGTTATGCAGCGAGGTTATGTAGCACAAAGAGCAGGCTGTGGTGCAGCTGCCCAAACCACACTTCAAGGGCACAATTCATGGCAATGCCAAGGGATCACAGACTCATAGCTGATTGTTAAAGGTCAGTTATTGGCTGCTTCAACAACATTTCTTGAAAACCCTTTGTTGAAATATTCTTATTTCAAAAAGGGAAACGAAAGCCTAACTGTCTTTTAAAACCAACTGCTTGTCAGTATTTTTTGCCTATTAGATATTGTGTGAACAATTCATGTTGAAAGAAGTGTTGAGGGATTCTTGTCTTCAGTAAGGAACAGTATCAGAGCTATCAAAGCTCACCAGAGTCAGTTATGAATGGTATTAGCACTATTACGTTCTGATTATTGCCTGAAGAGTGCTTTATGACACAATATAGTCTTCAATAATTTCAAAGAAAACTGGGGAACTTGAAGGTAAGAATGTACTGTAGAATGTAAAGGATCTGCATTTAATTTAATTCTATAATTAAGTGGAAGACTGCCAGGACATAAACAAGAGGGAGCCCTCATGTCTGTGTTTCCTTCTGGCTCTCCCTTTTAGTTATGCTGCCATAGTTAGTCCTGTAGGAGTCCCTGCTTGCACTCTACACTAAATATACATTCACGTTATTCATTATGTGACTGTGACCATACCTAATTGTTATCTCTGTTTCTCTTCTCTTTCTCTCCCTCTTCCTGCCTCTCTATAATGCAAATGAGGTTGGGTTCCCTGTTGGGTCTGGTTCTTCTCAAAGTTTCATCCAATTGCCATTTAGGGTATTTCTCCTCGTGGGGATGCATGGGGATGCATTTTACTAGATTGTGGGGTATGTCTATGGGGATTCGCAAATTTAGCCACAAGAGTATGAGTGAGGTCATGCAGCAATGTGAAACAAAAAGGCCTGGCATACCGTAGGCATTTGAGTTCTTCCCGAAGTCATACAGCGGGATTAAAGACAAATCCCAATAGGTGTGAGGGCTAAATGACCACATAATTTTAACTACAACCTTCCATTTTCAGTCTGACTGATCTGTTTCCTAACAGACTGCTTCAGATTTTACAAAGGCAATCTTCTGCTTTGTCTTTCAGCTATTCCCTTTCAGGGGTCGCCACAGCGAATCATCTGCCTCCATCAGATCCGGTATGGAAGTCCTGTTAATGATTTGCATTATTTGATTTGGCAAATGTTTCCATCAGATGCCCTTCCTGCCACAACCCTTTGCATTCATCCAGACTTGGGAGTGGCACAAGAAGACCCTGGATTGTGCCCCCTGTGGTTGCATTAGATTTTACAAAGGCAATAATAGGAGAAAATTCATGTCTTACTTTTGCTTCATTGACTTCTTCTCTATATTTATACAAAAATAATCAAAAGAGAAAGATCAAAGAAGAATACGATTAATATACTATGTTTAATTTTTTTTAAAGATGATAAAATGTCTGAGGCATACAGCATAAGGACTGTACAACAGTACTCACTCTTTCTGCAGCAGGAATAGAAAAACACACAGCAGCAGATGGTAGAAATCATTGCATATCCTGATAAAGCCACCAGCATATGTTTGTAACCTGAGAAGAAATGAATGATCATTTGTCTTTATCCATTTATTCCTCAATATTCACGTTATATGTTTTATGTTACTGGGCAGTATGTAGCTCTAGTACAGTAGGGGAGCTGTACATACTGTGCATACAAACATACATACATACATACATACATACATACATACATACATACATACATAAATTGTGTCTAAAAAAATTATATCATGAAAAAGTTAAGTACACTAACTCACTCACTTTCTATATCAGTGGTCCCCAACCTTTTTTGCACCACGGATTGGTTTTATGCAAGACAAGTTTTCTGCGGACCGCTGGCCATCAAACACTTGTAACAAAGCATAATAAAGCAAAGAATCCGTGTAAGCCCTGAGCTTGTTTCACTGCAATGAGATGGTTCCATCTAGAAGTGATAAGGGGCAGTGATAGCTGAAGTGTCTTCCTTATGTCCAGTCTGTCACTGCAGACAGGACCCCGTCTCACAAAAATAGTTAGTTGCAAATGGGAGCAGGGTTTTATTGCTTTTGTGGCAATTTCAGGTTATTTCACCTTGAATTTAATCCAGAACATCAGCAAAGTTGAAGTTGCTTTAAACACACTTTTAATGCCACATTTATTATATAGAGCAGGCTTGGAGCACATGAATCACATATTGCGATGTGCAGACAGAAGCGAATGGGAGATGATCTGACCATTTTTCGAAATAAAACACTCTACAGACTCCAATAGTTAATAAAATGGAAATAAAATTAAATATATATTTTTGATTCTTTCTGTGCGGCCTGGTACAGAATCATCCAGTGCCCGGTACCGGTCCGCAGCCTGGTGGTTGGGGATCACTGCTCTATATCACTTGACATCTTTATGACATCTATATGACATCTTTCAGGGTCATGGGAAGCCTAGAACCTATCCCGGGGGGACTCAAGACACTAGATGGGATATACCCTGTATGGGGTGCCAATGCATTGCAGGACACACAAGTACACTCTCACTCAGAGACATTACAGGCAGTTTAAAAATGCCAGTTAGCCTAATCTGCATGTCTTTGAGCTGTGGGAGGAAAAACAGGGTACCCACAGGAAGGCTGTGGCACTGCTAAGGTGTTACTGAAGCCCAGGTTGCTTTGATAGCAGCCTTCATCTGTATTGTTGGGTCGGGTGTTTCTCTTGACAAAAGTTCATAGATTCTCTATGGGGTTAAGGTCAAGCGACTTCGCTGGCCAATCAAACACAGTAATACCATGGCCAGCAAACCAGTTAATTTTGGCACCGTGAGCTGGTGTAAAGTAAATTGCTGTCTCTATAAAGCATTGTAAGCAGACAGAAGTGTTGACTTTGGACTTGATGACATGCAAATGACATTGAACCACAAATCATCAGTGACTGTGGAAACTTCACACTGGACAATCTTCTTAAGACTGCTGTCATCCCTGTTGCTTGTGCACCCATTCCTAAAACACTATTCCCTTCAGTCAATTTTCAATGAATAAACTTATATACAATTCAATAAAATTTTTACTTTTAATTTTTATTCTTTTAACAGTGGTCATTGTCATAAAGCAGCATTACAGAATCAAAAGAAAATACGGAAACAAGTATGAAATGTGTGATAAAATATGTGTGAATCAAAATGATCAGATTGTACCTGATAAGCAAGCTGAGGGTAACATACAGCCCTCTGATACAGTACTCTGTGACCAGCCAGCCCTTTCAGTGTGTGAATCCTTCTTGTAGAGAGTGACGTTGTGTATCCTCCTTGTGGAGGGTGTTGGTGAGTGTATCCTCCTTGTGGAGGGTGTTGGTGAGTATCCTCCTTGTGGAGGGTGATCTTCTAGACAACTGTTAGGTCAGCAGTCCATGTGTGTACTGAACTAGACTGAGAGCGGTGGAGCATTCAAGAGGAAACGCAGAAGGACCAGATGGCATGCTAGGTCAAATGCTCAGGGCCTGCACATACCAGCTAGCACCAGTGTTCACAAGAATATTCAGCCTCTCCCTATTGCAATTGGTAGTCCCCACATGAAGGGGAATTATCTTAAAATGCTGTTTGCCGACTACAGTTCAGCTTTTAACACAATCCCTCTAAACTCGCCACCAAGCTGTAGCAACTGAGACTCTGTGTCCCGCCCCTGTGTCAGTGGATCTCTAACCTCCTAACTGACAGTCCACATGCAGCAAGGATGGGCAGACATGTCTCAGCCTCCCTCACCGTCAGCACTGGAGGGTTGTGTTGTGAGACCCTGTTGTACTTTTACAACTCTACAACCATCATCAAGTTTGCTAATGACACCATTATGGTAGGCCTGATCACTGACAACAATGAGAAGGCCTGGAGGAGAATGCAAACCTGGAGATCTGGTGCCAGAGGAACAACCTTCTCCTGAACATCATCAGCAGCACAATGGGTTGATAGTAAACTTCAGTACTAAGCGGGAGGAAAACTACAAGAACCACATCATCAATGAGACCCCAGTGGAAAAAGTGGACATCTTCCGGCACCTCTGTGTTTACATCACGCAAGACCTGTCATTGGCCTGTCAGATCAACACTGTGTGAAAAAGGCCCGACAGTGTCTCTCCCATACTTGAGAGACTTTAGACTGCTCTCCAAGGTGCTTAGGAAAGTTTACTCCTGCATCATAGAGAGCATGCTGATGGGAAACATCACAGCCTGGTTTGGGAACAGCACGATGCAGGACAGAAAATCTCTACAGCGATCAGCTGGGTGCATCATCCATACCAAGCTCCCTGATTTGCACTCAATCTACAGCAAGTGGTGCTGGACAAAGGCCAGTAAGATAGCGGAGGACCTCAGCCACCCCAACAATGGACTGTTCTCTCTGTTGTGGTCAGGAAAGCG
>JAOVVB010037051.1:0-15313 GCA_028570985.1 Heterobranchus longifilis
ATTTTGCGGCTCTTCTAGACTTTCGAAATGTTATCAAACCAAATGGATCAAATCCTGATAGTGAAATTAGTCATTTCACGGGGGGTTGTGATGCCGAAAAAAATGTATCCACGAATTTATAGACATCTCTTTCGCCATGTAAGTCTATGGGAAAAAGTATTTTTGGGCCTACGGCCGCCATAGTTGTAATACCACTGTTTGGCCACTATGTCAAATTGGCTTCAACGGTCAGCGCACTTCCCGGGGGCCTGACTGAGACCCATGTTTTCAAGCGGACCAGAGTTCGAATGAGCTTTCACATCACGCCAAATGAACCGGACTATCCGTTGAAATGGTCCAGATTTAGTTAAAACCAACAAATCTGCTCAGGTGTGAAAGCACCTATAGTTCCAACTACATTAATGCGCTATAAAACATTAAGTGTCTATGCGCTGTTGCTTAAGGGGGTGTTAAAATAAAGTGTGCTTTTTTTTGTGAGCACACATTGTTACAGCGACCAGCCTCTGCCAACAGAGATATGTGTTATGTGAGATATGTTATTGTGAGCATCGGGGTGACGTGTTCTCTGTACTTGCACAACCAGAACACTTGAAGGTTTTACTGTATGATGAGCTCATTGTACAATAACATGTCCACTGTAACCCCCCACAGCACAGGCCTCAACATGTTTCAGGCAGCTCGGGTACTTGGACTTTGGATGTGGGCAGGTTTTACTGCAGTGTGTGTGTTACTGTGTTGAAATGATGTTTTATTGCTTGTCAGTAGTGATACCTGCAACGGGGATCTATGGAGCGTAAAGCTTTACAGTGAAGTGAGAGATCAAAGATCGAACACAATCAGTTATCATAATGACAGAGCTGACAACTCGAGGATATGGCTCCGGTTGCAAATCACCAGAATTATTAGTTCATTAGCAAGCCAATGCAATCGAGGTGCACTCTACCTGCTGAGGTAGATTCGCTTCTCCGTCAGCTGTCCCGGGCCGTGCTGGGGGTGAGTATCTGACTCATTCCTCACCACCTCCACCCCTTCTCCCCCACCACTCTGCTCACAGCTGTGCTTACTGATCATGTACAGCTGCCCGATCCTGTACTGCAGCCCGAGGAGAGGTTTCGGATGAGGTGTATGGAGGTGAGGATGGGGAGGATGTGAGAGAGACAGAGAAGAAAAAAAAAAACGGTGGTGAGAAAACGTGAAGCACAAGGCAGAATCATCCAAACGTGACACAATTTCAATGCAGTGCTGGTTTCATTCACAAAGTGTTTGTTGATTGTGGTCATGCAACAAGGAAAACGTAATAAGCGGATTGGGCCCTCATGTTTATCTCTGATATCTTAAAATAATACTAATGAGGGGGTGGAAGACACCAGGGAGCCTGCCCTTTTCATGAGTGGTTTACTGGAATCTGTAAAGTAGCTACTTGTGAGCAAATGTCTTGTAGAAGTACTGATAGGTGGGACAAATATATTGGAAAAATGAGGAAAATATATTGTATATCCAAGTTTGGGTAAAGGGGATTGACCCCTGCTTGTGTTGATAGCAGAATAGGCCTGTTACATGGAATATTTTAATTAATTATGAAAACCTGTGGGCCCATTTTGACGTTTTCTATTTAATTTAATTAATTTCTTAAAATATTTTTGGAATTTATTTTATTTGTCTTTTGTAAAGATATTCTTCATGTTTGTTATGTTTTTGTTTGTACTGTATTTAATTTTTTTTTTTTTTTAATTTTAAGAAAATAGAAATCCTAAAAAAATAATACTATGTAACATAAAAAGTTTAATGCATTAGCAATAAAAGACACTGTTGCTGGATTCAAGTCTCTCAGAGGTTTTGCCTCTCTTATTTGGTAAGACCATTAGCTTATGGAGGCTAATGGTATAGCTAACATTAGCAAACTTTGAATAGATATTGCAGTTCACTGACATTACAGTACTCTTCTCAGTGTGTGCTATTGTAGCACTACATTTTAGCATTCAGCATTATCCCATAGGCTAATTGTTAAGGCCACAGTTATAGAGTCTCAATTCAACTTTTGGAGCTTGCACACAACTTTATTTTATTTATTTATTTTCACTTTGTACATATATTGTCTGTCCTCTGCTGCTTATCCAGAGGTTTCTCCCCTTTTCTCCCCCACTATAAATCTATGTGGGAGTTTTTCTTAATCTGAACAGTGTGTGCTGATGCTGTACAGATTTGAAAAGCCCTTTGAGAAAATGTGTGATTATAAAATAAAACTTGACAATTAAGATTTAAATTGAAAGCAGTCTGACAATATTTCTCACACTGGTGGCAACAAAGTAATGAGGAATTTTGAGGACTTTTGAGGACCAATCAATAATACCTCTACTACTAATCAATGAACTGCACACTCCATTGAGGAAATTATAATAACCATCAGCCACTAACAGGAAGTAGCTGGTGGGAGTGATGACAGAAAAATCTCCTGGCAGCAGGTTCAGCCATAGTTGCTGAGTCCGATTTTGTCTCGACAGGCACTTACTCAGTGCTGCTTAGGAGCACGCTTTCTATTTGCTCTTCATTTTTTAAATAGTCACTTGCTGTGCATAAAGATTTTCCTCAAGTGACCATATCTGACATCAAAATTTAATTTGGCCAGTGAGGGAGAATGCATGGGAGTGTAAATTAACGGGGGTGGGACTTTGTTCTCCGCTGCAGCCCCAGTTTGTGCTCCATGCTGATGAGGCGCCAGTGTTTTTTGTTATGAGTCTAAAGAGGACGAGGCCTTTGGGGCATCTGGAGCGGCCTCCTCCACAAATTCTGTGTTTCCTTTTGAACAATTTACACAAAGATACTTTACAGTTTCTACACTGATGCTGCTATCGTTCTGTTTTTTTTTTTCCTCCTCTGTAACATTGTTTTTCTCGTTGTGTTTGCTTTTATTGCAAATCACTTTGGTGAACTTTGTTTTTTTAAAGTTATTACGAAAAAGCAATAACATTGGACTGCAAACAGCTAAACTGTTCTGCTGTGGCCACCGCATTATAATTCATTTTGTTGCCCTATATTGGTGTGCCACTAAAGCATTATTTTAATTAAAAGCAGAAACAGAGAATGATGGGGAGGAAGAGAGAAAGAGGAGGGCAGATCTCAGTTTGCTATCCTTCACTGTACTCTGCTGACATCAGTGTGGCACTCCTCCTTGTTCCAATTACTGTTGAATGTCAACATTCAATATTTACTTATTGGGTATTCATGGGACTTAATTAATCACAGCGATGGGTGCTTTTACACCGTCTTAAGACTATCAGACGACAGAGCGGTGAGCTCCTCCCACACAGGTTGTGAAACTCTTTCACTTTCGAAGAAAACTAATCTCAGCAGGAAGTTGAAAAGACGTATCTGTCCTTAAATCACTGTTATTATGATTCTTGTTATTATTCTGAATGGATGTGATGAATGATGTGTTGAAAAAAAACTCATTCGTTGACAGCTCTTGGCATGTATTTTCCTCCTACTGTCTTTTTGTAAATGTTTACAAGCTGCGAATTTGTCATAACTTCCTTTGTGTAAATATAGCTCATCATTGCGGGGCGGAGATTCTGCAGATAGTGCCAGCGTGACGGTGACTGTTTTTTTTTTTTTCCAGTGATGAAATGCTAAGAGCAAAAGACTCGAATTTGTCATATAACCTTGGATCTGTCCGCTGACAGTGACAATGAGACTGTTTTTTGCAATGCAAATACAAACACCTTATCTAAATATTTGGAATCGATTGTGCTCTCGGCCCCAAAGTAAGAGTATGGAAAGAGTACAGCACAGCTGTAAATCTGCCTAGTATTTTCTGTTGATCAGTGTCACATTAAATCTACTTTGATTCAAAGTTACAAGACCATAAAACATGAAAACCTCCATTACGTTATGTTGCCTGTTGGATGATGGGATTCACTTGGCAGGTGTTTCTGTGCAAAGTGATTCAGTGTCTTGCTCAAGGACACATGCAGCACATGCACACACGGGGCTGTAGATCGAACCACTAACCTTACTGAGGCTGCACCCACACTGATCCGTTTTTATTTTAAAATGCATAACTTTTGCTACGTTTACGCCAAACGGCCACGCTACGTCAGCACTTGAGAACCCGTGAATCTGAGACGTTTGGAAACGCTGCTCACCCTGTTTTAGTTTGGAAATAGGGATGTTAATAATTAACCGTTAACCGACATTAAGAATTTTGACCGATTATTACTATCAGTTAAACAGTTAAAAGCCATATTATTAGAGTAAAAACTAAAAGGTAATAAAACAAACTTTGCTGCATGGTAAAAGAAAAATAAGCTATGAAACCTGTGTTTTAACGAATGTTTTTTAAGCTCTCATGACCAACTGCTGGACAGCGGAGAGCTACGTGACACATGCCACTATATCGATGAGGACCGGTGGGTTAAATCAGCCGTTCCGCACACATGAGTATGAAAGCAGACGCACAGCTTGACAACCTCACAGCCTGATGTGGTGGAGACGGGCTCGGACAGTGTGGTGGACAGCAGCGGGCACGTACCAGACGCACGGACGCACAAGTGGTTCCATTCTGGGAAAGTGGCTGCATGTGTCCACGCATTAATGCACGCAACACCGATAAACGGCCGCAGCTCTCCGTTTCCGAGCCTCCCATATGGGTGAACTGGGAAAGTTTCCTGCTTGTCGGTTAATGATCGGTTAACGAGGGTCAGCTATCAGTCAGACAAAAAAAACATGAAAATTATCATCCCTAGTTTGGGGCCCCTATCACGTGACCCTTTTCTGGAAGAAAGCAGACAACATCAGCCTTGACTACCAGGTCTTAATTCAACATGGATAACGAATTACAGTCGTTTCTGACCTTGCTGTGTGTGCGGTTAAATTCTGCATTTTATAATGCTGCTCCTGCCTACATGTGCAGGAGGCAAGATATGAGTCCAGCGGCACAAATCAGCCTGAGGCCCCCGATCAGATAGAACACGTTAGCAGCCTGGGGTGACTTTGTTGTTGTTTATTATGTTGATGTTATTGTTTTCAGTGAGAGTGAAGTGTTTTGCTCGCTGATTTTGTGTTGCTGAGCGCCTACAGGCCTGCAGAAAGCAGCCCCCGTGCAGGCTGCTAAAAAGCGCCATCTGATGTGGTGCGCCTCGCGTTTTTCAACCTGCAAAACGTGTTCTGTCTGATGGGTCCACACTGGCACACGCATGCTCAAGTGTACGCGAATAGTCCGTGAATATGCATTTCAGTATGAACAAATATTAGTTCTGAAATTGTGCTAACGCGCTTGCGAGATGTGGATGTAGCCGGACCCACTCCCCCACCTGCACTGCAGCCGTCACCTGTCACCTTTTCCCACAGCAGAGCACAATAGTGAACATGCCTTAGCACATGCTGAGCTGTATTGCGTTACAGAAGCACCGCTGGATACTTCACACCTGAAAATCGACACCATTCCCTTTTTTAAAAAATGAAGCAAGGGTTCGGGACGTTGTAAATGTCTTGGACTGAGGTAACTGTCACCATTTGATACTGCCTCAAATAAGCTGCACTCAAACTTACATTACATTCAGGCGAAAGAGGATTTGCTGCCAGCTCAAGTTTCTGTGTGCCATGAACTGATACTGTAAATCCTATTTTGGACTGCTATTTGTCACTGTCATTGTTGTTGTAACAGGTAGAATTGAAGAGGAGGGGGGGGTTTGTATAGGAGGTGATGAGGACATTCCTTTTTGAAGGACACTTTGGCGCATAACTCCCTCATCTGCCCGGCGTTTCTCTGTAGCGTGATCGCCTTTTGTTAGTTTGTTTATAAGCCTGCAGGCCTTTGTTTGAGTTTAGGTCTCGCAAAGCCGCAACCAGTCCGACTAGTTTGTGCGCCGCTGCTGCTGTGTGTGCTAAAGCAAGACAGGGAAGTGGAGCAGCAGACAGATGGGGAGATAATTTAGACACAACAGCAGCGCTATGATGATGCTGCTGCTGCCGGCCAGGTGTTGTGCTTTGGCTGCATCAGATTGGCCGAGCCCGTCGGTGCTTGAACACACCTCGCTTACCCCCCCAGTGTGCCAACGTTCCCACAGAGCAGCCGCAGGAGGGCCGCGTGCTCTGTTGGCACTTTTCTTATCAGCACATTAACACTTTCAAAGATTACAAGTTGAAACAACACTTTCACGTTAGAATAAAAAAAAAAAAAAAAAACCCTCTTGTTTTTCAATTTAAATTGTAGGAGGATTGTGTGTGTGTGTGTGTGTGTGTGTGTGTGTGTGTGCGTGGGAAAGACAAACACTTACCTCTTCCACAGTCAGTGGCATACATATGCGGTACTCTTTCATCAACATGGTGCGGTTACAGAGAGGGCTGTGTCTGTGTGAACTGTGTCTTGTCTATCTCAGTTGCATAGTAGACACGCTCAGACAAGCTACACTGCTGCTGGACCACAGTGACCTCTTTTCTGACGCTCTGCTCCTTTTTTGTTTTGCTGATGTCAGTAATCCATTGAGTTAAGTCCAGTCCTCCCTGTCAATGAGTATATCTGCTTGTTTTCTCACTCCCTCGCTCGCTCCTCGCAGCCTCGTCTCTCCTGTTTTTGTTTCTCTTCCTAAATTAATCTCCTGGACCCGACTTTTCTAACCGCTCGTCTCTCCCTGCTTTTCTTGTTACTTCTGCTTTCTCTTCTGCCGCCTTCAGCTGCCCTTTTTTCTGTTTGCTGTTTTTTTTTTCTCTCACTTAGTTTCTGTTTGCTTTCTTTCACCACCGCGAGAAAGTGGTAATTAGCTGTGAGGTAAGATTGAAAGCCAACCAACTCTACCTGTTCTTTCCCTTCTCTGCCTCTCTGCGCTTTGTTTAATTCCTCCTCAGACTTCTCATGCGTAACCTTGGTGTCTGCTCGGCACTCCTCCCTCTCCCCGCAGCTGCCCTCCACTGCTTTCAGTTCCTCACAAATTCCTTCGCCTGGTTCCCTCCTTATCTCTCTTTTTTTTTTTTTTCTCTCCCCCCCATAGTATCCACTCCCCCCCCCCTGTACTTTACTACCTCCTCACCTGTGTCCCCTCCCTCCCCCCCCTTCTCCCCCCCCCTCCCTCTGATCTTTATCTGTTCTTTCCTCTCTGTCGCCAACACTGTTTTCAACAATAACACCCTCTATCATCTGTCTATATCTGGCAACATTAAGAAACACAGTCTGTTGATGTCGGCCTTTGAATTTCAAGCACATTCCTCAGACAGGACCCCCGAGATTCAGGTTATGACAGCGGCGCATGAATTGCTGACACACACGGGGGTAGTCAGGGTGGGCCATTGGATTAAATATTACCAGAGCCATGAGAACTTCCATTAAGCACAGCGCCAGGCTCACTTACATTGTATTACCTCGCGACCTTCAGCCGGGTTTAATTGAATCCGCGTTTAGTCAATGAGTAAGGGAATCGAAGTGGTCATAATTTCTCGCCCGTGTCCGTCCTTGAGTCACAGCACCGCTCTCCTTTTGTGCGAGCGAGAGCCTGCGGTGGCTGCCAACATATTGTTGCCTCCTCATCAAATAAGAGAAGCAGATGTTTGGCTTCTCCGGGTCAAACTGAATTGAATCTGACGGGGGGCCAAAACAAATATAGCCGGCTCTGGATTCTGACTCTCCGGTGGAATTCACTGGCTTTTACATAGTGCAGCCTCGAGACAGGGGGGCCAAAGTGGCTCTCCTCTCCACGCGACTTTGCTATCATCCGCTCCTCAGTGAAGGAGCGGTGAAAACAAATTCCTGGTGGGGTTTGCTCCTATCTTATCAGATCAGTGTTTAGAGAAGGGAAGCCACTTCAGAGAGCCGAGGGTTTGCTCTGCCTCCGTTTTTCCCCCGGACTCGATGCACACAGAGCTCTGACAGCGCTGTGGTTTAAAGGATGATTGGTGGGGATTTAGTTGTGTGTTCAGCACTTCATCGAGTCATTGATTGCTTTCGATTGATTATTTAACTGTTGTTTGAGGATTGGTTAATGGTAACCATGGTGAGGAATGACAGTGCTCTGGGATCACTGATCCTGCAAATTATGGAGCTGATCAAAAGATTGGTTTCTTGATTGCTTAATGGATGAAACTGAAGTTTATACTGTAGATTTTTTTTTCTGTGCCTTCTTTAAAAGATCAAAGTCAGAAGTGGGACTAGAATTCAGAGAAACACTATTTTGAAATGTCTGTAATCTTTTTTTATTTATTTTTTTATTTATTTATCAAGTATTTTCACACCTTAATTAGAGATATGACAGTAGAGAGATGACAGGAAATGAGGGGAGAGAGATGCGGACAGAGATTGCAACAAAGGCGTCTTTTTACGCCCTGTATCAACATGTGATCTGTATCTGGATACATTATCTGCATAATCACATCTGATCAACGGGACCTTGTATTAATAAGCGCTCTCGTTATCTTGATTCTGCCAGCACTGTGATCTCAAAATGCAAATGAGTTCAGCAGGGCTGGCAGACTTGCAAGATGCTACTTGTAGCTTTTGGCGGCCAGCATGAGCGAGCGGGAAGTGGCAGAGTTAGGTGACCGTTGAACACTGGTGGGTGAATTTTTTTTTTTAAGAATGTGGTCAAGCTGCACTTAGATCCAGCTGAGATCGGATCACAGTTCCTCCAAATGTGGTCTGGCGGATTGCATTCAGATAACAATGCACTCTTCGTGCGCTTGCACTTCGCATTCACATTTTCTGATCCGGGAAAAATAGCCAGACGATATAAATGAAAAAACCTGATGGGGTCATTCGGAGTCAAACTTGGAATGTAGAAGTTCATATGCGGCACCCTAACCCCCCCTCCCAGGCAACCGGGGCACCCCAAGAAATGTCTGTACTCTAATGATTCTTTGCAACTGAAGAAAATACAATGTTTTGGTCATATGTTATGTTCACATTACTAGAAAATGTGGAAAAATCTGATTTTTTTTTTTTGCTCTCATGTGACACAGATCAGATTTTTGTCAGACTAGTGTGGACGCAGATTTTTTTTCCAAACAGATCTGGGTCACTTTCATATGTAGTCCTAAATCTGATATCGGATCACTGGCCATGCAACCGTTTTGAGAACGGTCATATCGGAATTCATGCAACTTTTGCGTCACTCACTCGCCCGCCTGAACGGATTCTTTTTTCCTTTTTTTTTCTATTTTATACAAAGATTTTTTTTCTTGCCGGTCCAGCCGGTAACATCCTGAAGTTTTTGATGAAATCTGTTTCAGTGAAGCCGTTCACGTCACGACCCCACCACTCCTGGCTCTGACTCCGCATACACACAAGTAGCAGCCATTTGTCCACAAAAGCTATAATAAAAAATGTGTCTCTCTTTCTCCTCATCCTCGTAATCATCTGGGGTCTCATTTATAAACGTTGCGTACGCACAAAACGGGGCCTGAAAGACGCGTACGCCGCTTCAAACACAAAAGCTGTGATCTATAAAAACAAACAGGAGAATGTGCGCACCTGTATGGAAACCCAAAAACTTTGTAGGAGATGGTGAGGTGGTGAATTGAAACCAGATTGTAGAAATGAAATACATATACATTAGGGCTGTGCGATATGAGGAAAATATGCAATATGAGCTAACGTTGGTGAACATTGCGATAACAATAATACTTGCGATAAATAAACAGTTTATCAGTATAATAGTTCTGCCTTTCTGCTGCTTTCAGTATACTGCTAAAATACAACAAATTACTTGTTGAATTAAAAAAAAAGTTATTTCTGACATTTTATTGAACATTGAACTGAACACAAAAGGCACAATTTAAAAAAAAAAAAAAAGATGTAGAGCAATTTTCTACAGATAATCTTTCAACTAACTCAAAAAAGTCCCTGAGTGTCTTTCGCGATGTGTCGCAGTCTTTCGCGATGTGTGCGAAAGTTGATATTGTGATGACGATAAAAAAATAATAATTAAAAAAACGATATATTGTGCAGCCCTACCTGTGACTCAAACATGTCTCAAAAATCTATTTATGTTTACTACTTGCACACGTGGAACCAAATTTCGAGAGCACGAGTTGCACCCGGAATGTTTTGGCTGTGAACCAGTTGTTAGCTGTAGCATGCTAATTGGCTTAGCCCCGTTAGCAGTGTTAGTCGAGTTCAATGGATGAGTTGTGTGTAAATGTACGCCGACATTGTTCTACTGAAATTTGTCTCTATATCTGTGGAAACACTTCATTTAATTTATGATGGTGGCACCCGAAACAAAAACAGAGTGGAAAATGAGTCCTCCCCCCTCCTGCAGATTCACACCGTGCCAAAGTAACTAATGCTATAGAGTGTTTTTCGCTGTGGGTATGTGTCAGTACTCATTTGTAGAGAATACTGTATTAAAGCATATGGTCAAAGTGTATGAGTCACGCTACAATATCCCTTTGTATTTTAGTCCGTTGTGTCTGTCCTGTATAAATGAGCTGCAGATCAGGAGTCATCAACATTTCTGTTATTTATTTTTAATTACTGACAACATGCAGTATGTCAGTGCCTTGACTGTTACAGTAACAATTATGGCCAACGAGCCACTGTTTAATGTTTATACTTTTCAAAATGAAAAAAAAAAAAAAATGAAAAAAATATATATATATCTTTTGCATTTTTTTGTACCAAAAACGTACCGAACCGAACCCTTACATGAACAGAACTGTTTATTATAATTTACTCCAAATGTTAATTATTGTTTGAAAAATAAACAGCAACCTTTTCCAATCTATAATAGTTGGTTATGTTCATATTCACTTCAAATACTTGGTATGGGAATGGAACTTTGGGATTCATGACCCTACATATTAAATCACAACATTAGTTTTTCTTGCCCCACGTTGTTCAAACACATCAGATTCAAACTCTATTCAAACCTAACGGTGAGAAAATGAAGAAAAATACATGATGGTAAACAAAATGCCACGCATCGATGCATATTAGAGCTACGTTACCTCAACAACTACAGAGAATACATTTGCCGTTATGTTACATTACGTAAGATTACTGTAACTATTAATTGTATGACACACAACACAATTCCATGAATTTTCCAAAACTTTCTAGGATTTCACCAATTCTAGTTACTTTTCCATGACTGGAAAATTAGGTTGTGAAATTCCATGACTTCCCCAGTTTTTCCATGACTGAAAGAGAGCTAAAAGCTGAAAGAGAGATGTCCATTTACAAAGATGGAAAGGTAAAGAAAAACACTAAGAATAGACATCCTGGACTTTTGCAGAAATTCTGGCAACAAACCATTAAAAACATTCCACGATGCCTCAAATGACAAAACCACCTCAAGGTTGGTTGAACGTCAAGTGCTGACGAATGTATTCCTCGGTACAAAGCCATGATTGACATCTCATATAATTCTATCCTCCGCCCTATTAAAATGCCATAAGTGTTTTCATTGAGTGTATATAGATGAGGTGAACGGCGAGAGGAAGAGCAGGAGGGACGAGTCATCTGAGATGGTTGACTCTGGGACTTTAAAGGCCGACTCCATCTGTGTTCTATTCTGGGTTTTTCAAATGGAAACGCCCACTCAGCTTTAGCAAAAAGCAGGGACGTAGGCTACCACAGTAATCAATAAGGTTATGAATAATAATGTGAATGCTAGGAGATGTGTAATGTAAGCTAAACTAAGCAATGTACTGCTGTGGACGCCACATTAGTTCAGATCCAAAAGTCATACAATAATACGACCGACTGCAGCAGCAGGAGAGCAGTAACTCTGAGGCAAAATTACTGTTTTGTCAATGGAGTCTGGTGGCTTTGAATAGATCAATTTTTCGGCTTCAGTTCCCCGTCGGAATGGGCCGTTTGACGACAAGGTAAATCTGTGAAAATATTCTAAATATAGGATACACTTAAACTGACATTGCTTTTTTTAGGTGGTCCTTTTTTAGGTGGCTAAAATAAGTTTTGCTGCAGCCCCGTCCACAGGCGTACATATTGCGCTCTTCAAAGCCACCAGACTCCATTGACAAAAACAGTCATTTTAGCTCACATAACACGGGAGTTGTTGGTCTACTGCTACTCGGTTTAGTTAGTTCTATTGTTTGACTTTCGGATTCCAAACCGTTTTTTAACACAAAAATATCAAAAAAAGTACCTACATTTCAGTATACCGTGCAATACTAATACACTGACTTTGGATAAGGATATATGTAGCAACGCCATCATGGAGAAGGTCACATGGAAAAAGTTTTTTAGGCTTGGGAAAAACAACATTTTGACACTAAAACATACATATTTCAACCAAATGTAATGTTTGAATGAATGAAAGAACACTACTGGGAAGCTACAGAATGACATGAATACCAGAAAAAAGTATAATAATAATAATGGAGTCCGCCTTTAAAATGTGCTGCGTGGAACAGATGTCTAATAACGGAGGAACCAAACTGCTTTGTAGAATAAGAGATGGGAAATGGTAGGTGTCACAAGTGTTCCCTGAGTTTCCACTTTCTCCTCATACCTGAACAATCTGTTTCAAATTAAAGCAGTAGGTATGAGAACAGAATTGTGTAGACATGCTGGACTTCCAGACAAGGAGAGTCAAAGAAAGAGAGAGGGGGGGGTGAGGTGTCGTTTCCAGGAAAATGTCCAGCTGTACAGTGAGGTTGAATAGGAGGTGTGTGGTTTAAAATCCTGGCACAGATTTGTCTCTAAATCCCAGCTGAAGGTAATTGTGTAATTGAACATGATAAATGTCCTGGATGTATGCTCACGACTGTGCGTATTTGTCTGTCATTTTATGCAATCCTCGTGTGTAAGTGCATGTCTACTCAAACATAACCCACAGAGGAATTTTCCTTCCCTTGCATGTTTTTCTGTGTGTCACAACACACTGCTACCCGACTTCTTTCCAGCAAAAAACTGCCTTTGGCAGATGTAAAGCACTGGCTGTTTTTAACATTAGCCTTTTCTGGTTGACTGAGTGGCTGGTTGTGTTTTACAGTCCGATGTCTTGTCAGTCAGTGAACGTTGCTCCGTTTGTTTTTATGGGGGTTGCCCTGGCCTGTACAAGTCTTCCTGTGTTGTATTTTCTCCAACATACTTGGGGGGGTTGTGAGCTTTTTGGCAATAGACGTTGAAAAGAGGGGAGGTACGGCAGCGTATTGCTGCCATGCCAGAAAAAAGGAGCAATATCACGTTATAATGTGAAAAGTTTATAGTTATAACAAAATGTTTTTCACGTTATAACAAGATATTTTCATGTTATTGTGACATACAAACGTATCGCATTATAACATCATGGAAATGAGCCGTGTGTGTGTGTGTGTGTGTGTGTGTGTGTGTGTGTGTATATATATAGTCTGACACGTAAATGTGTCATCAAGTGTCTGTATGTGATGAGTTGGAAATAAAACAGGGCTTACAAAGGCACACAAAGACCTTTAAATGTGTAAACATGAAACATGAAAAGTGGCATGCTATTTATATGCTTTCCCATGAGAACACTTTGGTGTGGCAGGTACAATGTTTACCATGTCCACCATGTTTGTTTAGAGCGTTAGCATGCTAACATTGGATAATTAGCACTATAACACAAAGTAGTGTGGGAATGTCCTTAGTTTTGCAGGTATTTGGTCATAAACCAACGTGTTGGACAAAGTTAGATTTTGACCTGGCGATGATAATAGATGAAAAGCGAAGAGATCTCCGAAGTTACTGCAGTTCATCCTGAAGGGAAAAGGTCTCTAAGTTGTTGAGAGATTTCAACAAATGGTGGAGTGGAGACATGCAACGGTGAGCATGACATGAATGCTTTGTCTACATTAGTGGGAGCATGAGCAGGTGCTCCGACAGCGAGTTGTATCTGAAAAAAACCTTTATCACATCATCTCTTTGTCTATACACAAACTTATCTACTTTAGACAAGCGTATAAACTATATTTCTGTGGAATACTGCCATTTCTACCCGTTGTGTTTGTGTCCTACTGTACCCATACACTGTAAAAAAATAAATTAAAAAAATAGTGGACATAGCAGCAGTGATTTCACCCATTTTGAAGCCTCAGGCTTGGCATTTGGCCGTCGCCATCTTGATATTTTGGAGCCAGGAGTGACCATATTTGGACAAGAGGGCGGAGCTGGGAAGGATGATGTGGCTAAGCCAGTGTTGACTATGGTTTCCATAGCGCTGTGCTAAGCTAAACGCTAAAGAGGGAAACGTGACCTGTTTTAATGTCCACAGTGTCTGGTTAGCATTGCTAAGCCTCTATCTTGATTGACAGGTTGGCGTGTAGCCATGTCCTAAAGCATCCCCGGCTTTATCATCTATTTTACTGTAAATGGGACCATCATTTACAAAATTAACATCATGCTGTATTAAAGAAGACTTGAAACTAATGATTGAGATCATCAACTCAGTAGGTAAATGTTTACTGAGGTAATAAGTCAAGTGGGAATTAGGCTCATTTTCTCATAGACTTCTATACAATCGGACTAAAGCCCGAAAACTGGACCAGTTTAAAGCACATCCGCATTGCCTTCACAGGCCCAGAAGCTCCGTCCATCTTTTTTTATATAGTCTGTGTAGTTCAGTACCTCTACAGTAGTTTCAAAATGCCCTATTTTGAGCTGTCCATCATATCCTGTGTGATGTCTACCAATAATGTTCATAACCACATATTGCTTTGTGAGCTCTTAGTGACCGCCAGGCAAAGTGACGTACAGCTGTCAGTCATCACAATAAACTCAGTTTCAGTTTTTTTCCCCCGTGTGTCATGATGTGGTCTGATCAAACCAGTCCAAATCAACATGTCACCTTCATGGTTTGATTACAATAAATTAGTGTTAACACAAAATACACGAGAACTAAAAGGCAACAATGTATCTTTTTTCCCTCCTTTTGTTTGGACAGAATTAACTGAACTACAGGTGTGAACTATAGTGTTCTACAGTATCTTCCCTTTACAGTTTCTCCCTAATGGTAAACAACATTTGATTTTCCAATGAGATGATTGTAACAATCACATTTCCTACTCATTCATTTGACAGAAATTCAGTCATCACATCCACACAAGACACCTGGAATCAATACACTGCAAAACTGGTGATAAATCACAGCAGTGAAACTCAGTTAAATTGATCCTGAGAACAATGATGAAGTGAAAAGTAAGACACTCGGGCATGGCGCCATGACAACCACCTAGCTGTCATACATGGATGTATGGAGTTATTGAATGTGAGAGACAGCTAGAGACAAACAATCCTGTTTGTGTCTCCTGATTCTTATTAGTCTGGGACACACACACACGCACACACACACACACACACACACACACACACACACACACACACACACACACACACACACACACA
>JAOVVB010037071.1:0-15312 GCA_028570985.1 Heterobranchus longifilis
CACCCCCCCCCCCACTAAATATTATTATTATTATTATTATTACATAACTACCAACAGTTCTGTTTGATCTGCAACCAGAACCATCACTTTTTAATGTAGATATATTTATTTATTGTTAAATACTGCTGATACATGCAACAATCCATCACTTTTATTAGTTACTCTTCCATTTTAAGAAGATTTTTAAGATGCATAATAGTTGTGTCTGTGCTGTGTTGTCTCATATACCAGTTTTCAGATGTAATGCAAAGTACAAAGTGTGAATTAATGTTTTTTCATTGAGGATTAGAAAGTGTTGCGCGGGCCACGCGGCTCCGTACACCAGCTGTAAGTTCAGTATCACTGAGACTTTTCACGTCAGACATTTTGTCTTTGAAAGCAGAACAGCTCAGGTGTGTAAATGAACAACAGGTGAGCCTCGTCAGTGAGTCAGCATGCACAGTGCAGAGTCCTGGAACTGAACGCAGCTGTAATTAATGTTATTAATTACAGCTTCTCCTGCTTTGGAAAGTCAAAATGTCTGATGTGAAAAAACTCTGCAGACTTAACAGATTTAACACCTTCACCCTTAAAAACATATGCACAGTTTTATGCAGAATTCAAACTCTTACTTTTACTATTTTAGGTCATTATTGCACAGAAATGATTAATTTGAGTGCACAGATTAAATCATTTGAGAGCACAAGTTATTAATTTGTGGATACAAAGTAGTTTTTGCAGACTGTTTGTCCTCTAAAACTACAACTCCTCCGCTGTGGATGGAAAACGTCCTCAAATTAAAGTTTAAAGTCAGCGTCTGTCCCACGACGTCCTGACTGTATCGCGGTCCCTCCCGCGGCTCACCCGGGGGTGCAGCTCTCTGCCGGCTCCTCTGGGTGTCACGCTGCGATGCAGCTGCTCTCATCGACTCCGTCGCTCGGCCGCTCCGCTTCTGCTTCCTGCAGCGTCTGACAGCAGATCCACGCTGCACCTCCGCCTCCGCACACACACATCACTTCATTACAAAGACATTCACGAGACGGATTTTGTACATTTACAGTGTCTTTCATCTTGAAGGAAGACTTCACCCACAAAATGACCCTTTGTATAAAAATCTACAATTCAAGACAGGGAAACAAATACAGACTACAACGGTGGAAATGATGCTACAACATTATTTTACTGACAGTCGAGAGACAAAAAGAAACAAACAGGTTTATTACAGACAAAAAGCAAAACAAGAGACACTGAAGGAGCAAGGATCAAAGCTTTTCTCTTCATATTTAACACACATCTCTGCAACGTGAAGTAGTTGGCAAAATTACAAATAAATGAAAGAGGGAACTTTTCCACTTACAAATATGATATGTACCCAAAATAATCACTAAATTAACAATATCTGAAATGTCTGCATCCAAGTTGACCATAAAATAAATGATGTCATGCAAGTAAAAGATGGTATATTATCAGTTTTCAGTGATAACCAATCATGGATATCAGAGCACAACACATTAGCATGAGAACATTTAAAAGTAATAATAAAAATAATGGAGTTTCAGAGGAAGAAAAGCTGCAGGATCCTCTTTGAATTTAAAGCTTTTGTGAAGAAAATCACTAACAGGGTGTATTACTGATGCTACTTTAAAATGGGTTTCTTTGACTTTGGCAGCAACAGGACCTGATAAATAAAAAGAAAAGGACTGTCTCCTATTCATGAAGAATTGTATGCTGCATGCCTCACATTATTACAAAAATGATGAGACTAAGAGCCTCCTCATATTTCAGCGTGGGCGTGAAACACGCGTCCATTTTGCCGTTGGAGAGACGATCACGTGTTAAGAGGTACTCGTGAAAAATAAAGGACCCGTCCCCGACAGCTAGAGACCTGAAACAGGACTGGATGTGAGTAATAATAAGCACGGGGGTAACAAATATAACAGAGGAAGTATATACCAGATTTTATACACTTGCTTGGCTGTGTGTATTGCTGCTGCTAACTTTATGTTGTTGTTGTTGTTGTTGTTGTTTATGTGTTGGTTCTTGTGTTGATCTGTGGTTTCTATATTACGTCTTCTCCTAATTGTAGGTCTTTGTACTGAATAATTATATCGCTTGTGTAAAATTAAAATATTGAAAGAATTCATGAAGAAAACCAGAGAAAAGAATCCAAAAAGTAAGAGAGTAAATTCTTGGTGTATTGAAGTAACGGGGCAAAACATCTGTTTACAAACTCACACAACTTGTGCAGTATAATCCAAATCTCATTTATCCAGTCGGATGCTCAGTTCTTCACAAACATGCATTTTCAATAAAACCTCGTCATTTAAAACATTTCTGCACAAAGTGCTGCACACGGACGAGTCGTGCGTCTCGGACAAGTTGCAAAGTTTTCTAAATAGTCGACGCTTTCTCATGAACGGGTCAGATAATATACAAAACAGTTGGTATGATACCGTCATTAACGTTGTGATTAATGTTGAGAAATTAGATTATTTCAGTCGGTTTAGGCAACAAACGACAAAAAAAAACACTGGGATTGCATTAAAATCCCTACTTCCGTGTTCTGTTTTAAATACATGTGCTGATAGCCGAGACGAGGTCCAAGTAACAGGAAGCAAAGATAAATATAACCAGGAAAATCTAAAGTAGAGTACTGCAGGAACGCTTAACGAAGAACTGAGACAAAGGATCACACAGATTAAATACACAGAGGAGGAGGAGGATAACGAGAGACAGGTGACACACATCAGGGCGGGACAAACAATCACACAGACAGGAACCTCAGGAGGACAGGAAGTGAAGATATCTGAAACAAGAGACAAGAGAGCATTTCAAAATAAAACAGGAAATAACTGGCAAAGAAAAACACAACGTAAGGAGCAGGGTGAGACCTCACAACAGGTCATTAACATTGTGATTATCTTGAAACTTCAGTATGTTTAGGCAACAAAACGACTCGGTGTGGTTAGTAATAAAAACACTGGGATTGCATTAAAATCTGTACTTTCATGTTATAAATAAAGCTTTCACACACAAAAACACGACAACAAATACTGATTGCAGTTACATCGTGACGTCGGATGTCACATGACTAATAAACAGAGTTTAAAAATAACAACTTTGACTTTTATTTTCAAACAGGAAGAGGCTGTACTGACTGCGGCCACTGGAGGGCGCCGGCTACAAATAAAACTTAATTTTGGGATGTAACAACCTGGGCTCATAATTACGTGGCTTATGTACGGATTACAGTGCAGTACTTTCTGTAGTAATTACCACAGCAGGGAGTGAGAGCAGCCTGTGTGTAAGAGTGTGTATGTATACAGTAACTGTGAGGACGTGGAGGTACTGCTGATTGTTTAACGTGGCTATAATAACATTAAAATAACTACACTGCTGCAGGTGTGTGTGTGTGTGTGTGTGTGTGCACCACAGGAGCCCACAGAGCCAACTGTGCCTGACCTGCTGAGAGCTGCTGTTCTGGGAAGCATCATCACGAAACCAGCAGAGCTGACTGGACCTGGACTGGAAACTGCAAACATGCTGGTGTGTGTGTGTGTGTGTGTGTGTGTGTGTGTGTGTGTGTGTGTGTGTGTTGGTGTATTGTGGCCCTACTGCTGACTGACACCTTGTTTGGAGTGAATGGATAGTGAAGGAGTAAAAGATGGACTCTGTATATGTGTGTGTGTGTGTGTGTGTGTGTGTGTGTGTGTGTGTAAATGAATGTTTTTAGTTTGCTCTCCTGCTTCTGCTTAGCCAGCAGTCAGAGCTGCTGCCTGTTTGAATACACAGTGATGGATGAGGGGCTGCTACGCACCCACACACACACACACACACACACACACAGTCTCTGCTGTAGCTGTTCGTGGTGCTGAAACACCTACAGGTCCTCACAAGTACTGTAAACAACAGTCTGCTGTAGCTGTCCGTGGTGCTGAACCTCAGTGCAGAAAAAACGCTCAAGATTACGATGATGACAATAATGTTGCCATGACGATCGTTCTGAAGATGATGACAAAGGTGACAGCAGACATGATGATGAAAATAAGCGTTGATGATGATGATGATGATGATGATGATGAGGTCATGATGATCATTATAGAACGATGATAATGGAGATGATGATGATTCTTTTATCTCTCTAAAGTTGTGTGTTTTCTTCGTTCTTGTTTTTTAGTTTTGTTTGTTTTGTAATTGAGGTTCCTCAGTATATACATATTTATTTTAATGTAGTAATTCTTGTCAGTTAATTTGCTATAAATCTTTCTGATTTATTTTATTTTTTGTTAATTTCTTCTGTAAGTGTGCATGTGTCAAACAGAGACTCTCCTCCTCCAAAAAAACAACAACATATAGGATTATTGTAAAAGGTTTTTTGTATGTTTATTGTTATGCGGCGGACTCTAGTGGCCAGAGTAATAATGACGGGAGCAACGCAGGAAGTGATGTAATGCAGTATTAAAAGCAGGCGGGTCAAACAAACACCGGACTTTGAGCCATGAGGCTGCTGTTCATGTCCTGTTAGAAAATAAAAGTAAACAGCAAGTTATTTTAATTGATCCTAACAAACATATCTCCGTCACGCTCTGCGTCATGTGTGTAATTACGTCATCATCATCAATTAATTATCATGTACACAGAAGAGCAGTAACGTAACAAATGTACTGATTTTAACCCGAAGAACGATCTTTTTTTCGAACCATAAACAAGTAGTTTTGTTACCGAAACAAAACGAGTCCGTGTTTAAAACTGCGACTTTACATTCATGTGTGGAGACGCTGCTGTCGGTCGTATTTACATGATAATGCTGATGATCCAGTCTGTCCTCCAGAGGAAAACAACAGCAGTTTATGTTTGTTTTCTGACCCATATGACTGTCTCTAGCAGTCAGAGTAATTACTGCCCATATTAACATGTTATTGTTGTGCTGCGACAAAAAGCTGTAAATAATGTGACGGACTATTTAGAGCGAGAAAACAAACACAGGAGACGTTTGTGTCCCGGTCGAAAATAAAATAGAACCGCAGTGATTTAATGTCTCAATACTGATTTTAAACTACAACCTTTTTTTTTAACCACAACCAAGTAGTTTTGTTGCCTAAACTTAAACCTGCTACAACGTCCTTTTTAACAACGTTACCGTGTGTTTAAAACTGCGATCGTAACGTTTACGTACGAGGCTGAAAAACGCTCATATGGGTCGAATTAGAAAGTCGGAACAAACGACACATATGATCGTATGATCGTATGATTTAAGTGATTGATTTTGATATGATTAAACTCTAAAACTTCCTTTATTAATAAAAAAATAAAAAGAGATGATCAGAAAGAACGATGATGGTCACAGCTGAGATAATGATGATCACTTTTTTTATATTTTTATATATTGAGCAGTGAACTTTCAGAATAATTCAGCGGCCATGACGGTGATGATGATGATGATGATGATGATGATGGTAATTATGAGGGAGGATAATGAGGAGGAGGAACATTAACATCTCCATGACGATGATGATCTCTTTACCCTTCACTTGTTATCATCGTGCTGCTGTTTTTCTTCTTCTCGTGGTCTCAGATTTCCACCTGACCTCTGATTGATTTCAGTTTGGCTTCCTGTCCACGCTCTTCCTCCTCCACATTTATCATATTTCGGATATTAAATTCTCGGCTGTGGTTTTATATTCCTCACCGTCGACTCCATTTAGAGCCAACACTTAATATCAGCGGCTCATCAATTCTTAATGTGATCAAATCCAAACAGAAACTTCAGGCTGAGACTTCAGGTTTCATTTTCAGGCTTTACCTCCCAAAACTCAACTATTTATCTTCTTCTTCCTCTTCCTCTTCCTCTTCTTCTTCTTCCTCACCTTCAGATCACATCTCGTTTCTCTTCATCTTCCTCCTCCATTAATGCTTCATCATTCTCCTTTTTCCTTCTTATATTTCCTCTTTTAAATTCCTCCTCATTTGTATTTCATGTCTCTTCTTCATGAAGAGTTCAAGGTGACAGATGCTGCAGAGAATTCAGGAAGTCTCACAAACACAATAATCCTTGTTTTTAAAAGAAAAGATCAAGGTTTGGTTAAAATATGTACTTCAGTATGTAAATACTTCACATAGTGACGTTGAGCGAACGTCCTGTTTTTTGCGTCTCTTCCCTCCTCTCTCTCCGCTCGGTCGGTGAAGATGGATCACTCTGTGTCTGTCAGCAGTAGTATCACAGAATGAGAATGTATTGTCTGCTGTCTCAGATAATAAATGCTGCTATCTACGCTACTGTTCCCGGTCATAATAGATGGCCCATATCTACACAGCTTCTGTTTATGAGATTATCACAGCCCTCTGCTGTCCCCCAAGCCCCCGACAGGAGAGACGGAGAAATTACTTTATCGCTAGGGGGCCCCGAAAGTTATCATTTGTGAGGAATTCGTCGAGTGGGAGCTTTCTGAATTGGCAGTTACTTCCACTTCTGCTGTGGCGACACACGCGCTAAGAGTGTGAGCACAGAAGCAGGAGAGGTTAAATTGTTCTGTGATTGCTCTTTTATGCTGCTTGAATCCGTGATGTGTTATTGAGAGAGGCCACCTGAAGGAGGGGAGAAAAAGATTAGCATCAAACCAAACCCTCGTCTTCACGGTACATCACCATTTATCATGTTTTTTATCTTGTTTTGATTTCTGTGAGCATGTACTTAGTTCATGCGAGTAATCACATACAGATCTCACACTGTGGGGTTTATACAATTGCAAAGAGCCCGCTGCTGAGTGCATTATTAAGATGTTTGGAGCTCTTTCTGACTGGCTTTTCTAGCTGCTCATTCAAATCAGCGCATGCCGTGTGATAAATGAAGGTCTGGGCAGCAGAGAGAATCGGTCACAGTCACTGGGCACTGTTGGACAGGGTTGCCAGTCATTAGAGAGAGTGTGTGTGTGTTCATGTGTGTGACATTTATTACTGCCGGTCAGTGAGGGAGTCTGTTGACATTTGACCCCAGTCTTGACCGCCTGACCCCGGGCCGACCTCTCTGTCTGGCTCCGGCTGCAGAGCAGAGGGTCTTATTGGCTCAAGCTGCTGACTGATGGTTCTCCTCTCTTCTGTTGGCTAAAAGCCTCGACCTGCGCTTGACCACGACAGGACAGAGCAGGGTGAGCCAACACCACCATCATGTACAGATACACTTGGTACATATGGGGGCCTGTGATGCACAGCTAATTTGCTAGTGACGTTTTATGCCTGTTTGTGTTAGAAGTCTTAATATTCAGTTCAGTCTTAAAAAGTAAGTAGAAAAAATCCAATCCAGTCGAATAAAATGTTGGCAGTGTACATTTCTGCAAACCACGGATATGTAACATTTGTACATTTCATATGTATCATAAGTGACGTAGTTCAGATCACATGTATATGAGTTTCTCATCAGGAGGTGGAGGGGACGGTGGATGGCGTGTAACCTGAGTGAGACGGCTGTCAGACAGCAGACCACTGTTAGAGAACAACAAAACCTGGTGTTTCTTAATGAGAGTTTTGGACTATAACTGTTGATTTTTGTTACTTATGTAATTTGCACAACAAACGTCCTTATTATAATCTAAACCACAATGTTTTTCCTATAGTTTGGCATGGAAAAGTGACTTTCAATAAAGATTTTTGGGGAAAAAAAGTGCCATGAGCTCACATTGATATCTGTACAAATGTAACATATCCGTGGTTTAGGAAACGTACAACGCTCCGAGCCGTTGGAACAGCCTGCCGGAGGATCTGAGAGGAGCTGAAAATATTGAAAATCCATCTATTCAGTTTGGCTTTTATGTAGTGTTTTATAATCTGTGGTCTTAGTATTTATAGCCTACTTATTTTATTATCATTTTTATTATTTATTTTACTCTTTTCTGTTTTTATCAACATTTTATTATAGATCATTTTTTAAATCTTGTTCTTAGTCTAGCTTTGATCTCTTATTTCTATTATTAAAACCTTTAAATATATATTTTATACATTATCATAGCTAATTTTTAATCTTGCTTTGTCTCTTTATCTAGTTCTTTAATCTATTTTTTTTCATCTCGCTCTGTTTTACAACTAATACTTGTATTATAACTTTTAAATCTATTTCATTATGCTCTTAACATTTTATTGTCTCACATGCATTGGTCTCTAGTTTTAATTTTCTTAAATTATTTTGAAATAGTTTTGTCTTTATGGTTTTACAGTCTATATTTTTTTTGTCTATTATTATCTGTCAGTCAACTGTCATTTATTTTAGCGATTGGGTTGAAAAAAATCATGTGTTAAAGCAAAAAGCATGCAGATTCACTGATGAATAATAAGCAATAAGTGAAGCAGACTAACAACATTCTGCTCTGTATTCAAGGAGAGTTTTGGCTAAAAGCACTGCACCAATACTTCATACTTGCTGACCAATGGCTCTAATTGGCCCAAGACCTGAACAAGGGCTTTAATTGGCTGTTGGCCCTGTCCGTATGAGCAGAAGGGACAGTTGGCTCTAAGCCGCCTGCTCTGCTGCACCGGGCTATTAATCTGAATACTGTACAGTTTTGCCTGAATTTCATCTTTACACAGAGCACAAGTCCAATTTAAAAAAAACAATTTGCACATATTACTTTCTACAATCTCGGTACAATACATATCTGATAACATGACTAATGTTACTCCAAAGCTAGTAGACAGGAGCCGAGGCCTTTTACTAATCATGTCATTATGAGAAAAGAGAAGTTTTCACTGCTGCCGTTCTTTGAGATCTATCCAGAGCTTTTAACAAAGAGTTTATAAATAAGAGTGCTGTTTCTATTTTCACCCATTTATAATATGTGTGGCCTTACTATGAATAAGGCTGAGTCTGACTCCAATTATTGCCAAAAGCTTAAAGTTACATTGAAGTTTAACTTACAAAGGTCATCTGTGCTGCATCTGGCTTCCTGCCACGCGACTCTAAGAAGAAAGGGTTGTTATCTACAGCAGATAGCCAGCCAGGGATATGACATTTTCAAAAATACAACTTTTAAGTGTTGTATTTAATGTTTTAATACTGATAAAACATGATCTCTATTATATTGAGATTGATTAATAGAATGTAAACAAACACACATTGGATTGCTTTAATGCATAAAATAACCAGCAGGCTTTAAAAAGACAGGGCTGTTCCTCCAGTACAAAACTTTCAGTATTTCATGCAGTCATGGACTTTAAGTAAGCTCTGCGAGGCATCATTGGACAATTATATTGTGATGTTTAAAGTTGCTATCCAGTTATTCCTGTGGGAGTGTCAGTCTGCTGCTGCAGAGAAAAATAAAAAGGAAATAGCATCAGCTAATTACACATTATATACACAATGGACAACATCAACGTTTTAATACTATAAATCAGTGATTCCCAAACTGGGGGGGGCGCAGTGAGGCTAACAAAGCATAGACAGGTTTGTGACAGAATTGCCAGGTAAACGTAAAACATAGCAGACGATGGATCTTCACAACCACCAAAACAAAGACAAGAAAATATGACGAGGCATAAAAAAAAAGGACGTGTCTAATGTAGCGTGTACACACCGGCTGAGAATAAAACAATTTGCGTGAGTTAATTACATATAAAGTCAATGTAAAGACGCGATTAGACGCGAGTTCCGGCCAGGCGACGCAAATGACAGCGAATCAAATTACGCGTCATTCGCTTGAGTTGAAAAACTTCTGCGGCGAATGACTCGAGTAACTCACGCTGAGCGAGTCAAAACAAAAGATTCCAGCATTCAAACTCGTGCAAATTAGAGTAGATTTTTTTATTCGCGCCTGGTGAGAGAGTCGTAATGTGGATTCATTGCAAAAAAAAGTTTGGGAAACACTGCTGTAAATATTATATAAATGCATGAGTGAAACTATGAAACATCTGTGTGCTTTCCAGATGGAGGGCAGGCAACAGGAGGCTGTTTATAGCTGCTCCAAGCTAGCTAACGTTAGTAGCCTGACGCCAGCGGTGCGTCCATGTACATATTGGACTTGAAATAGCAATATAAAAAGGCAATAATTCTCAAGCACATTTACTCACCCGTCCAAAAACAACAGCAGTCGTTCAATACTACTTTGGTTCCGAGGTCGTGGACCCAACAATAGTTGTAGTCCTCTAGACTCGAGGTAATTTGTAATGACGATCGCATCCACACCGGGCAAATCAGTCGAGTTGTGGGGAAAAATCGATTTTCTTCATTTTGTATGGATCACATCCAATATGAGTTTAAATGTTCTAACGATGCCTGCAGGTTCATCTAACCCTGTTATGTTGTCTCTTTCCTCTTTCTTGTATTTTGTGTTTCATAATAGTCACAATTACAAACAAGCTATAGTTTCCCTCATGAAAGGTTGTCTGCTTTAGATTACAGGTCTGTTTTTATTCCGTTCAAGCAGATGTTTTAGAGCTAATTGGCCAACTGTTTCCATCAATCAGAGGACAAACTCCCAAATAACTTCAAAAAGTCCTAAACTCTCAATACTTCAGCCAAAACCAACTTTTGCAAGGCAAAGTTTGCAGTACATGTGAGGTAATGTATAGTTGATCCTGAAGCTACTTAGATATCAAGCTTAAATGTGAGGCCATTTCTACAAATAGTAGTTCCTTTTTTCCTCTTCTAGTGATCTTCAATTCTTCATTGCTTAAACAGTCCGCAAAGGTCAAAGTTTTCAGTTACGAGCTTGAGTCGGGATTTCCTGAAGCTTTTCAGCTCATTGTTTGAGGAGGGAATAGTCTGCTGATATTATAGTTCCCCAGTTTCCCATCCCCTGCTTTCTAGAATAAAAATGTCCCTGTTCTCTGAATCCTATTGATTTGTAAACCTTGACAAATGTCAGAGCAGGCCAGGTTTAAAGCAGCTCTACACTGTCATCTACTTTATATGTCTGTTTACATTTCAGAAAACACAACAATGAATGTGCACCACATGTCTTTGACACATGCTCTTTCAGCTTGTATGTTTTGACTGCATGTGTAGTAATCAGCTGGTGTTTGAGGGGAACATCCATCTAACTGTCACACTATAGTCCACAGGGACACACACACACAGACACACACACACACACACCTCTCTGTCTGGCAGAGCATTGGTTACTCATTAGATACAGAGGCTAAAAAGACAGACTGGAGACAAAGAGCAGCTCTGCTTATGCTCTTTGATTTTCCCTTCTCCTTTCTCAGCAGTCGTAAAATCTATTCTTCTCCTATATGTGTATCACCTTCTCATTTTTTTACACTCTGTATACTTGATTGTATAGTATTGAAACATAGTACCAAAGACACAAACTGGTACCATTTTATATTTAAAATCACATTTATTCCCCCCAAACAATAACTGCTATGGCTCTCAATCCACATGCCTTCGTCCGGTATTAATCTCATGCAAATATTGCGTTATTACCTGTTATTTAACAGTGAGTCAACTAATCAGCTACAGTTGCAACTGACATTATAGGTGAAAAAAAAACACAACGAGTTTTTCAGCCACTCGAGCTGCTGACCCCGAGACTCTCACCTAATTTAATTTAAATAATATGGACTGTTTAATGTTTGTAGTTCAGTGTGAATGTCCATGTAAGATGTTGTGACTTACATCTCGATTACTAATTAGGCACCTGCAGCTGGCAACATAGTACATATTCATCTTGATACTAACCCTGTCTAATAAACAGTAATTGGTTGACCTTTTCAGTGCACCTGGCTTTATTAAAGCATTAATTAAGAGTCCAATTAGGATCTGGGAGCTTGGCAATTAATACAGTAGATCCCTAAAATACAAAGATTTAGGTACTTTATTTGTATTATATTGATCTTTATGAGAGGCAAATGTCAGCTTACGACAGAGCAACAAATCTTCCAAACCATACAACCATATTATTTGTCGTTTGTTCCTACTTTCTAATGCAACTCATATGAGCCTTTGCTAAAAAAGCGCACCTAGCGGTCGGAGGAAATACGACCCATATGAGCATTTTTCGCCCTCATACCTAAACGTTACGTTCACGGTTTTAAACATGCTGTTAACATTGTTAAAATGGACGTTGTTGCGGTATGTTTAGCTTCAGGCAACAAAACAACTTAGGGTTAGAAAACAGGTCATGGTTTGGGTTAAAATCAGTATATATGAGACACTGAATCACTTCTGTGCATCTGCGTCACATGCCGCGGCACGTCCCATGACGGGGAATGTTACATACTTCCGGTTGTTAAGTTAAAAATAACTCGCTGTTTAATTTTATTTTCAAACACCTGGGTAAAAGTCCTGTGTTTGTTTGACCCATCCACACTCCTCCCTTCCGCCCTAAATGTGTTTCTTACTCTAAATACTCTGTTACATGACTTTCTGCTTTCTGAATATCTACGAACACTAAAGGGCGCCGCCTAACAATATAACATCTCGTAAGGTATCGTAATTACTCCGACCGCTAGGGGCGCTATTTATATATATTTATAGTCATGTACTTACATATGGAAGTGAACATAACAAATGAACTGATTTTAACCCAAACCACGATCTTTTTCTACACATAACCAAGTAGTTTTGGTGCGTAAACCTAACCAAACTGTGACCGTTTGACAACGTTTTTAAAACTGTGACTGTTACTTTTAGGTATGAGGATGTGTCGATCTCCTGCCACCGGAAAGGCTAACATTAATTACGCTCCTGTGGGTCGTTTTCGAGCAGACCTGGGCAAATTGCGGCCAGAGGGCCGGATGTGGCCCGCTGAAAGATTCTGTGTGGCCACCAAGGCCATCATGAGCACTTAGAAAAACTGCAATTAAAATATAACAGAAACAGTCAATATAATCCTTCTTATATTATTAACTGTTATTGGGCCTTTATTTTGAAATGTGTCAGTGCTGTGTTTATTGGTAATGATAACAAACGGTATATTTTATATTTAAGTGTAAGTGTATTCACTTGATGTCAGATGTCTTCTTCTACTGCTACTATCATTGCAACCTGTATCCAGTATGTATTCCAGACTGTAAAACTTCAAATTTTGGACCCTCTCTTCCAGATGATCCACCTTTCAGCATCGAAACATCCGAGACTCCACCTGACTTTGATGCCCTCGTTCACGCTCATCAGTGACTTCATTCCTCACAGTGAGTAACATTTGTGTCCGTCCAACGGCAGGCTGATCAATTTCTCATATGGCCCCCCATGGAAAATAATTGCCCACCCCTGTTTTAGACGGTAGGATCAATCGACCCATGTGGTCATACTGCTTTGAGGACTAGTTGATAAACTATGGTTATAGGGTTGGTTAAGGTTAGGGAATCAACACATAGACCTCACATGCTATATGCAATAGGTCATCAGATCAAATTTAGTAATGTGACTAAAAGGCTGCTTAAACATGAAATTGAGACGTTTCCAGTGAGCACAAACAGAACGGAACCATCCAATCATTCACATCATGTCTCCACGTCTCATAAGTATGGCTTTGTTTTTCTTTGGCCCTGCTGTATGTATTCTCCTTTTCTCTTGCTGCAGTGCACCCGTCTGCCTGCCTCATAAATCCTACAACATGTCACCACATTCTGTCTCCAGTTTACTGTCTTAGCTAGCCTCGGGGCAGACAGGCTAAACTGACATAGTGGGCGGTGAGGCTGTCCTATTTAAAGTTTCCTTTAACACGATTTCTAATCACAATGAAAAACAAGCACGAAACTACACACACCTTGTGTTTAAGACAGTTTACCTCCTATATCATCACGTTGGACGAGGGATACAGTTGTGTGTCTCTTCACTTGTATTCAGCCGTTGTTGTTGTTGTTGTATAAGAATATTGCTGCTGAACTTTATTTGAACTTAATGATTTACATAAGATGCTGACACCATAGAGCAAAACAAATCTGCATGCATGTACATCATATATGTGCCTGGACAAGCACCTCGGGACATCTGATAGCTCTTAGTGGTCTGTAATGTTGTTGGAAAAAAACATAAAGGATGGAAACAAAGAGCATAACCATCACTGTGGGAGATTCATGGTGTGTGGATGAATTTGTATCCCAATTTGGTCAAACTTGGTGTGCAGAAAAGACTTCATGAGCATTTTGATGGACAAGTCTGCTCTGAATCTCCTAAATATATATTTGCTCCAACACATTCTCACTCCCAGCTCGTCAAAAATGGCAGCTTGGTCAGGACCCCTTGGCATCACTTTCTGATGCTTTTTCCACCCGTTGACATCCATTTTTAATGCTTTCTCCTCCCATTTTAAGTACATGTACCTGTCACAGTTGTAAACACATCATTAACATCATTCGCGGTTGTAAACACGCCATTAACGTCGGTCATGGTTGAAACACGTCATTAACGTCATGATTAACGTTGTAAAACGGGACTACTTCGGTAGGTTTAGGCAGCAATAACACTTTGTTAGGTTTAGGCAACAAAACAACTTTGTATGGTTAGTAAAAATCACTGGGATTGCATTAAAATCCCTACTTCCTGGTTACAGACATCTGTAACCATGGTAACACATACTTCGCGCAGTTACATCGTGACGTGGGACGTCACATTGGACATCACGTGACTAATGTACAGAGTTTAAAAATAACTACATACTTAAAAAATTAACTTTTATTTTCAAATGGGACGCAAACCCCTGGACTCCTGGAAGTCCTGTGTGTGAATGATCCGTCCACCTCCTCTCCTGCCCATCCAGTGAGTGTCTTTGTGTCTTTTAAGCACAGTAATAGTGACTGCAGTGCGTCTCATACAGAAGCTAAAGGGGTGCTCTGTGCGTCCAATGAATTGGACATCTGACTGGTTTATTATTTCTTTAATGTCAGTTTCATTGTATGTAAATGAGTGGATCGCCTTCAGAATGGTTACTGATGGAACTGACACACTGCAGGGGGTCAAACACAATGACGAGACGCACATAGACCGTCTGCTCTGCACTATGCACACGCACACACACACACACACACACACACACATTTACCCCATGTGGAGCTGTGAGGAGGTTTGGTGAATGGAATTGTTGGGATTAACATGTAAACAATAGTGTGAAAAAATGACACACAGACACACACACACACACACACACACATGAAGACACATGAGCACTGGCACAATCTGTGTGTGTGCATGTGTGCATGTGTGTGTTTTTTCAGGGAGAACAATGCGGTGGCCGTCTCATTTTCATATAGATAATGAAAGAACCACATGCACACACACAAACACACACACACAAACACACACACACACACACACACACATTTATAGTCCATTAATGCACAGCAAAGAGGAGAATATGATTCTCTGCGTTAATTAAGGTCAAGTTCAGTATGTTTCAGTAC
>JAOVVB010037085.1:0-15311 GCA_028570985.1 Heterobranchus longifilis
ATAAAATAAAAATCAGCAGCTGTTTTTCCTCCTGACCGGACTTTTGCTTTTAGATATAGATTTATTACAGAAAGTGTATGAAACCCATGACCATAATAGTCATACATTCTGTCATTGACAGTGGAAAAAAGGTATCCTCCTTTTTGCTGGGGACCCCCTGGGACTCCCTCAAGGGCCCCTGGGGCCCCCACTTTGAGAACCACTGCTCTACACCATCACTGCTGTGGAACTGTCTCTGTGGGTGTGGTTCGGAGTCGGATAGTTGAAACCATAGACTGTAAAATAATATATATTAAATTGTATACAGTCTATGGTTGAGGCACTAAAAAGGGGGACGGACTGCTTAGGGACTTTTTATTTATTTTTTTATTGGTCTTTCAAAACGTATACCATAAACATGAGGTTGTATGTTATATTGGGTGCTGTGTCCCCTTCAATCCGCAGGGAGGGGGTGCTGGCTTATTTTTAGAGTCGTGAACACCCACTTAGATTTTAACTCTTTCTATCTCGAGCGCTGAGCCTCAAACTACCTGTGCGCGTGCTCTCTCTGTGTGTGCGCGTGTCTGGACATTTGGCCAAACGTTTCGTCGCGCGGATATTTGCTCCTGCAAGCGTTACGAGGTAACAAACATATCTATCCTGCGAGCCGCAGGCTATTTGAGAGAGTAACGAAAAAATGTGTGTGGGGTATTTTTTTAGACTTTGTGGTCAGGTGCATGTGTTTGTATGGAGATAATTGTGGGTTTGTGTCGCTGGCGAATTAAACAAATAGCCTCTTCCTGTAACGCTAGCTGTCGTAGCCAGATGCGTTGAGCTTCTAAATCGTTTTATTTCAACTACAGGGATTTGTATTAGAGAACATTAGATATTTCCTGAAATAAACTTGTGTTTAAAGTTTGCAAACTCTTGAATTAATTAGCTCGTTTGCACACCTGGTGCGTAAGGTGACGCTTTGGATTTGAACACACGCTTTACTCTTAACATTGAAAATCTGGTTTGCATGAACAGTAACTTCTTTGGCCTCTCCTATCATAATTAGTGTTTGGTCTCTTTATTAATCTGTGCGTGTAGTTTAGGGAGGTTATCATTTGATACCCCCACCTATCCCTCTTTTTCATATCGGGCTACTCCATATTGGTCTCAGATATTCCCAAATATTCTCAGTGTGTCTGACATTTATTGTGTTTCCACACTGCAGCTGTACCTGCTAATTATCTGCCTCTAAAGTTGTTTTAGTTTGTAAAACCAGAGAAAGCAGTCCTAGATTGAATGTGCCATAACCATGGCTTTGTCAGTTTTCTGTTATTTTTAGGGCTGCTCGATTATGCCAAAAAAAAATCATAATTACGATTTATTTTTTATTTTTTTGTCAGTATTGAGATCACGACAATTTAACACGATTACTCATTGACTTTGGAAACTGAAAAACAAATAAAAAGTAAAAAGAAAATGAGATAAATAAATAAAATAAATTATAAATAATATATATATGTATTTAAATAAATATTATAAACATAATAAGTAAAAATAAATTAGATAAAATATGATGTAACATTAGTGCACTTCCATAACCTAAAAAAAGAAACACCGCTGTAAAAGAAAGGGGTGCGCTGGATTTATAACACAAGACAAAACGAGAGCATCATTGTGAAACGGAATGCGGCACAATAATCATTTTATCTCGATTATCTTGTTTTCGTAATCATTGGAAGCCAAAATCGTAACTGGAAATTAAATGTATTATTCGCCCAGCCCTAGCTCTTTTGTCTCCATTTTACCAACTTTGCATGCAATTAAACTTAAACATGTTCTGCTTCTCTGTCCTCAGACTTCAGCCTCTCCTCTCGCCAGGAAGCCAGCACTGCAGCCCTGCCGTCAGCAGCATGGACTACTACACGCCCCAGCCGAATCGACGCCACAACCCCGTGGACAGCATCTGCCGCAAACTGCAGACCATTCAGTGGCGCGGTGACCGAGAGCCCAATTCACCTTTCCAGATTCCCAAACTCTCCTCCAGCAATTACGACAGCCCGCAGAGTGGCCTCCAGCACAACCTGGAAGCCATCCTGAAGAAAGGGACCCTCCACAGAGACGAGGGGGAGAGGGGGAAGGAGAGGAGAGGGATGGGTCCTGCAGCTTCCCAGAGGAGCAGCCTGGGTCCCTCTGTCCCTCTGTCCACCCCTTCCATCCCCTCCACGGCAACTAACATCACGTACACCATCACGAGCACTCTGGGCGAGAGGAGAGGTGCTGATGGGAGTGATTTAAGACAAGTTAAGACATGGCAGAGGTATTGTTCGACGCCCACAGCCCAGTCCAAAGACTCTCCTTACTTTACATTCACACGAGGACCCCAGTCGGTGCAGCCCGAGAGCGAGAGGCCGAGCAGGAGCCCCCCTCTATCTCGTACCTTCACGCCAAACCACAGCACCCTCTCCTACAACCTCAACTTCTGCTCAGCGGACACGGGGAACTCAACAGAGTGCGAGCTGCCCTACCCAGCTCTGGTTGTGAAAAGACTGTCCATGGGAGACGGAGGTATGGGATTGTCGTAGCCATGTACTTGCAGCAAACACAAAACAGATTAAACATGGAAGTTCATTCTTGACCTTGGAAACAGTAGTTTGACAAAAAAATACTTTTTTCCAGAGCTTTCAGACACACATCATGGTTTTTTTTCTGTTTGCTGAGCAAACTCCATCCACTGATATGAAGTGTAAGATGTGGTTGAAAGCACTGGAAAACAGCTTGTTATTTGAGTCAGTTTAGTCTGCTGTGTGATATTGGCACCAGCAAGAAATGCTTGAAATGATGATTCCTGGACATACGTTTTAAGATCTAGACTGGAACGTTGGTGTCTTGGGAGAGGAGAGTAACATTTTACCATTACCCCAAGCTGCATGTTCCAAACAGGGAATCTGGTAACTGCTAGTAATAATGAGAAGAAGGAGGAGAATCCAGCTACTATATAAAATGGGAGAATAGGGAGCCGAAGGGATGACGTCTTTTTGTAGGGCAAGCCAGAAGTTAGCGCCACTATGGATCCCCTAAGTTTATGATACAAGTTTTGTGTAGCAAGATAATCTTCTCTAATCAACACCAGTTTTATGATTTTAGAAGCGTAAATGCAATCGGCAAAAGTAAAAAGCTAATGTTAGGCTATAAAGGAACTACCCAACGGTTGAATGTCCCCGTCACCGTCAGTTTAATCGTGGCAACGATGACGTTTAATATCCTCGACAACCTCTGCAGTCTTTTTTAGCCAATTGTTAGCAACCATCTAGTCTGGCTGGGTACATAAGCAGTGTCGGCATAAAGCCTTTTACTTCTGCCGGGAGGAGACCCCGGCCAGAGGAAGTCCCTCCTTCTTTCCATGTGGTTCTCAAAGTACCATTATGATTGGTTTAAAGAAATATAATCCCCCCAGCGCGGACACAGTGCTGTGGAGATAGGTCTGGCTATGCGAGACTAGCAACCGCCTTTTTAAAGACACGTAAAAGCTTCGAAATTTACCAGCGGGGTATTTACCGACTTATTTTATGTCATAGAACAAAACGTGAAAATCTTTAAAGCTTGTGTTAACCACAGACCTTATTTCAGACGTCTAACCATTGACTTTGAGACGAGGGAACCAGAAGTGCTAAAATGCTAACTCGTTTCCGGGTTTTAAAACTATAAACTGGGGCGCCCTATCGGGACAAAGGCTTAGTAACGTGAAAATCCCAAATTCCAGTCAAACTCCGGAGGAGCAAATATAGTGGGCCTTAGGTTGGGTTCTGTCCATAGACTGTATAAAAGAAGGGGACGTAGCTTCCCTGTCTGAAAAGTGAAGTGCATTAAACCTGCATTCTTTGCTATGGCCAGCAGGGGGCAACTCTACTGGTTGCAAAAATAAGTCTGATTGTATAGAAGTCTATGGGAAAATGACCCTACTTCTCACGTGATTTAATACCTCAGTAAACATTTTCCATATTAATCGCTAGTTTCAAGTCTTCTTCAATACAGCATGATGTTCATTTAGTAAATTATGGTCCCAGTAACAAGAAAATAGACAGTAAAGGAATGTATGCCTTAGTATAGACCGTGGATACCTTGTGATTCACAAGTTGCTACCATGGCGGTGCCCTCGCGTTCTCAGTCAGATCCACCTCTTGCTTGCCCCCAGCTCCGCCCTGTTATCCAAATATGATCACTTCTGGTTCCCCCCAAAAAACAAGATGGCGACAACCAAAATTAAAAACTCTAGGCTTAAAAACAGTAGTCCACAAACCAATGGGCTATGTCCGCTTCTTTTATACAGTCTATGGTTCTGTCGTGTCTTAAAGTCTTGTTTTGTGTCAATGCCTAGTTCAAAAACGACATTATTTCAGTTTTGTGCTTCCATATTCCTAAATTAAACAGTGTAATCAAAGCAACATAAAAAGCTGAAGTCATTGCACAGAGAGTGGGAAGGATAAGGGTTAATGGGGTGGTGTGGGGCAGTGGCTAGTTATTAGTTATAGCTCCGAACTAACTTGCCTTATGTAACTTCGATTGTGTGTCACAATGTTAGAGCTGTCTTTTTTACTGAAAATGCATCATGTGCTTGCTTTGCTACGCAACTCAATGCACTCTGTGTTTGGTGTGTTTGTGTTGCATATTCATGCTCAGGATCTTCAGTTGCCACTGAAAACAGGAATATGGCAGAAATCAGCCTGATCTGTGAGGAGAATCTGCTCGATACCATCTTCCATGCCTGTGACACCCAGCGCAGAGGTACGCCCACACAAACACACACGGTCATTAACGGTTGGGTCACGCATTTCAGTCTTCATTGAGGATAGTATGACCGTGTGTTTTTCTGTGTAGAAGGCAGAGGTAATCCCCTCAGTCCCAACACTCACACAGTATCAGCATTGTCTGCATCTTGTGCCTCCTAACATTGGCAACACTATTTATTTCAGCATCTTTCAAGTCCTTTCTCATCAGTTCAGAGTCTCGACATTTTAAATGCTTTTCTGCAGTGAACCATCTTGTGCAGCAGAGTGATGGGATATGGTATTTTTGAAGAAGTACAGAGGGTGTGGTCATTTCTTATTTGTTTGTAAATGTTTTGCCTGATTTTCTTCTTTTACCATTTTTGAAGAGGAAGAGTGCCAATTTTGTTCTTTTCTCATCACCGCTACATCTGATTTGGAAGTTGCCGTCTCTTCTGTTGTTTGTGCTGTTTAGGCAATAAGTCTATTTTTTTAAATATATATACCTCCTCCAGTCCTCTTTGGGTCTGTTTTCTTCAAATCATCAATTTTTCATAGATTGTTGTTGACATTTAAATGATTGACAATTGATTGTGTAGTTCTGTTAAAATGGGATTAAGTCATGATTGGTCTGATTTAATTTTGTTCGATTTTGAATGTGTTTAAATAACACAATTGCTGTGGAAGTATAGCGAATTTCTCTCTAATTCAACTTTGTGTTATGTTGTTTATGGAATTGAACATTTTTGGGGAATAGTACCATATATGAACATGTGCAAATAGTAAAAGAGCCAACACTGCCAGTGGTTAAGTTTTAGTGAGAAAGGTATTTATGAATTTTGAAAGATGTGGTCATTGAAAGCATTTTTTGATAACTGTGTGAAGGCTGAAGAGGTTTTTAAAAAGTGAAGTCGGCATCATTGAGAAATGTGTGAAACCAACTGCAAAAAAAAATGTACTCCTGATCCTTACTGTCGCTATGGTTACTGCTTTTGCTGTAACCGGCCAAAGACAAAAAGATTGAGGAGAAGTGCGTAATATATTAACCATCACAGTTCTAATGAGGTAAAAGTATCCAAAGATGAGAGAATATTTTCAGTGTTTCTGTGTTCCCGGCCTCTCGCAGGTAAAGTGTACGTGTCTCACATTGTGGACTACCTGCGGCACACCACCAGCCGCAGCTCAGAAGACAGCGGACTAGAGGACCTTTGCAACATGCTGGATCCAGAACACAAAGACGTCTCCATCGACCTGGATACGTACCACGCCGTCATGAAGGAGTGGATTGATGACTGCCGCAACAACGGGTACTGAAAAGCAGACATTATAAGATAAGGGCTTGCTACTTTAGACATATGATCCTTTATTTAGAAATGAGGATTTTCAGGGTGGGTAGTTTGGTGAGTGAACATCTTGGAACATCTGAAGTTTGTTAGCAAGTATTGATCCAGCTGAAGATCCTGAATCCAGATCCAGCAGTGCTGGTCTGTAGCTGCAGTACATGCTGTGACCTAGGGCTGGATGATATGGCCAAAATCTTCTATCCCGATATAGGTAATTTAATTTCTCGATAACAATATATTTCACGATATAGCATGTTTTCTGGTAATTTCATAAATGAATAGACATGAAATGAAATAACCACATGGTAAAGCCTATTTGTGTATACTCCTGTGAATTGACAAATGAAAAGTACTGAGTATTTACTAATTTTTTTAAGAGCTTTAGTGCAAGTGAAATTATAGAGAAAAAAATAAAAACAATTCCAGCTATACACTGACTGTTTACATGCATGCACACAAAAACAAAACTGCAATCTTCAAATGATATTCCAATATTTCAAATCAAATTGAACTATATCTTCTGCTCAGGTTTTTGTCTGACTGGAGTACCTATTTTAAATAGTAGGTGTGACCTTTAGAAACTTAAAAGTGTGAGAAGTGGCACAGTTTCACGTGTGAAGAGTTTGTAGGTGGAGTCATGGAAAATATACAGTGCGTGCAGTTATTGGTTTCATTTCTTGTGAGGGGGGAACAAAAGGTGAGATGCCTGATTTCACTGTTGTATTTTGTGTTTTTGGCAAGTTTTCAGTTCAATTTTATTTATAGCATCATAACAAAAGTTATCTCAGGACACTTTTCATATAGAGCAGGTCTAGACCACGCTCAATGATTTACTAAGTCCCAGCACTCGCCCATGAGCACGTGTTTCATACACAACAGTGGTGAGGAAAACTTCCTTTTAACAGGTTAGAAACCTCAAAGCAGAGCCAGGCTCTGAGTGGGCGGCCATCTGCCTCGCATTGACTTTTGATGTCACACGGGACACGAACAGCGGCCTCCTGGGTGTGAGTCCTGTGTTTGTTTGACTGAAAAGCTGAAAAGCCTGGTGCATCTCATACAGACGCTGAAGGGTGCCTTGTGCATCGTTATCAGATGCTGCACGCCGTGACAAAGCATCTGTATTTGACGCCCTGGTCATGAGAACGGTCTGAACATTAGTATGAATATCCAAGTCATGACCACACCTGTACTCAGTCATTTAAGAGGCTGTCAAAGTTACAATACTGTTTTGACTTTCTGACGGTCTTTGACAGATTTCTTTTTCAACAAAACTTCTCTTCATTCTTGCAGAATCTTTGTTCTTGTTCTTGTATTTTATGTTAGCTAATTTTCTAATGAAGATCTGCACTATGACTAACTGATTTGCTGAATTTGCGCCACTCGTTTGCTCTTTCCTTCCACACATTTGTAGTCGCAGGGTTTCCAGCCTCTAACGTGGCATGAGAAGGCGAAGACAGCTTGCACCATCTTTAGCAATCCTTTAGCAATTTCTTTTTAGCCTCTCGTATATTCTGTTTGAGTTATGCAAGTAGATATTGTGTAGGCGGGTTGTGCATCAGATGAGAGATGGTGAAACTGTTTCCCCCGTAGTTTCAGCTGTTTGCAGCTCCATTTAGCAGGATGTCTTTTGTCTCACTGGCAGTTCTGCGTCATAATCGACTGCGCTCTGTCGGGTCTGTATGAAATGTGCATTTGACATCTCTGGTGTAGTTTGCTATGACTCACATGGTGAATATATTCATGTGTCTCTTATGGAAGTGGTCATATTTTGACAAACCTGAGAGAGATGATGCATCTTTGCCATTATGTTGTGGTGTTTAAAAAGTGGCCTGGCTTTAAATAAAGTTAAGTTGTCATACTTTGAAGGGCTGCAACTGCTGCGATAGACGTCCAGTTTTGGTGATGATTCATCTTGTTACTGATTTGACCAAAGGGTCGCTGCATCAACTGTGGGGAAAGACGTGCTTGTATATATTAAGTGGTATAACTGTCAGACTGTTTTAGTGCTCAATGTGCCAGGCAGCAAAACTTGAACAGTTCAACAAATTATTTCAAACATGTTTTCAGGAGTCTAGAAGAAACAGCGTAGTGCATGACTGACAAATCATATAAAAACATGCACATTTTGCACATTTTGATATTTGATTTCTCTGTTGCACCTCAGGGACGATCCAACAGATCAGGACTCCGTCAAACTCAGAGACAGCCTGTCTGGTGAGTGTATACTCACTGCTTTTCATTTCCTTGTACTGTGGCCAGAAGCGTCAATACTTTTTGTGTCTTTTTGAATCTGTGTGTTTTAGCCAAGAGGTCCACGCTGCTCAATATGACCTCAGGAAGCTTGGAGGCCTTTGGAGGCGAGGCATCCAGAGCAGAATTGTAAGTGATGTGTGTGTGTGTGTGTGTGTGTAGTGAGAGAGTGTCCATGTTTGTGTAAATACGCAATTCCATAGAGACAGAGTGCATTTAAGCCCCACACAGGAGGGGAAAAACTATTTGTATTGTTTGCATCCTTGTCAATTCTGCCTGGTAACAAACAACAGAAAAATGTCTAAAAGCTTTTGTGAGGTGAGATACACGACCAACCATATAAAGAACCCATGACTACGTTTTTATAACCTGAAAAATTGATCTTTTAAGAAGACAAAATTGGATACAAGAGGCAATAAGACGCGAGTCATCAGCAGGATGAATGGGAAAACTGAGGTCCCGACACTCACTCGGTAACTTACGCTCAACTTTACGCGTTCAGCAAACATTCTGTCACTAAATATCCAAAATGTAAATTTAAGACTGGCTGTATTTCTGTAAGTTAAGCAACTTGTGTTATAGTGAAATCTGGAGGACTCAGAAAGCTATACAGTATTATGTTTGCAAGTGCAGATTGCTAACATTAGCTTACTAACCATGTCCTCTCTGTTAGACATATGGTGTTAAAATATTCCTTTGACGGGCTTAAATCTACTGTTTTAACAAGCTACAGGCATTTTGTTAGTGTTTCAGCATACAGTTGCATTACAGTGGCAGTGACGTTTCCCCCTGCGGGGGCGTGGTTTACAGACCTATGACGCGTTGCACTCTGTCTCTATATTTTATATTTATATGCATGACTACCCACTCCTGCCCTTGATCTAAGCCAAGTTGCGTTACACAGAGCTATTTAATAAAGTCAAAGAAAAGGAGCCTACATTCTACGTTTATTTGGTCCGCATGAAATGGAAAATGGATGTTTCAAGCCAAACGTGTGAGAGTTGGCACCGCTGTGATACTGAAGAAGACGGAGCTGAGCTCAGACAGGAGGTGGCGCTCAGCTCTGGTGGGCCCAATTTAACCCGTGTGTGTTTCTCTCCTCAGTGAGACATCAGAGCTGGTGTACTGTGTTGCCGACCTTCAGATGAGCAACCAAAAGCTCCAGGAGGAGGTGAGGAAGCTGAAGCAGGTGGTGGAGGGCATGGAGGACAGCAACCAGAAGCTGGCAGAGGAGAACGAGGAGCTACACAATCAGGCCAGGGTGTAAGATGTACTTTCATGCAAATGCACACGGCACGGATCTAATGTAGCACGCGGTGGTTTGTTGACTTCCGTCTGTTCGTCCTCTCGCACAGTAACCAGCAGCTGGCCCAGAAGGAGAAGATGCTGAAGGAGGAGGTGGAGGAGATGAAGGCCACTCTGAGCTGTACGGAGGAAGGCAGAGCTCGCGCCTCCGCACACAGCAAACATGTGGTCAGTCAAACGCGAGCAGCACAAAGGATCTATAAAATGCATTCTGCTTAACTTAGTTCATACAGATGACATGTATCTGTTGTTTTGTTATAAGATATTCATCCCCTACCTACACTATGTTTAGACAGTTGCAGCTGAAATGTGCTGTACTGCATTGCAGACTGTTACTGTGTATTCACACCAGGCGCGAATAAAATAATCTACTCGCTTAATTCGCGCGAGTTTGAACGCTGGAATCTTTGACTCACTTCATATGCGCGAGTTACAGAAGTTCTGATTTTTCAACTCTAGCAAATGGCTCGTCATTCGCGCCACGTAATTCACATTGCACTGCTGGAACTCCCGTCTCATCACATCTTTACATTGACTTTATATGTAATTGATTCACGCGAATGGAGTTATTCAGGCCCGGTGGGAACACACGGTTATGTCCTGCTCTAGGGGTGTGAGAGCGCAACATAAGAATAGAGACGGAAAAATGGATGCAAAAGTGAACACACAATCAATGGCAATATATTATTCACAATTAACTCAAGGATGCTTTGGCTTCACACACACACGCATGCACGCACACACGCACACATCCTTTCCTTCCAAACTGCCTACAATTATTTCAGAACTGCAACTTCACTATGTGACATGTTACTGAAAAACTAGGCCTAAATAAGGAACAAGTCATTTAGAGTGCAGCATTAAAAGTGACACTGCAGCATGTACCTTAAATTTTTTTTTTTACTGTGCAGCATTCATTGCTTTCAACAGATTTTCTCAAAATTGGCTCTCTGTATAAACATGGCAGGTTTACCAACTCCCTGGGAGTAAATAAAAACCTCTCTGCAACAATTACACAGGTCCAGAACCATACATCATTATTTCTATTTAACCTCTCTGCGCCTCCCGTTATGACTCCAGACCCCCCCAGGGGTTTGGGAACCACTGCCCTAACCGAACAACAGAAACAAACAAAAATGCATTCACTTCCTAAACAGAGTTTGTTTAACATAAAGGGTGTTTCAGCCCTACAGCGTTGTGCTTTGTGAAGTGTTATAGCTATTTACAAAGTAGCACAGACCACAGGTCAAAGCGTCGACTGTTGTTAACTCCATTTGGATGAAAAATGAACATGCTTGGTGTTCAATATAGCCTTGCAAAGCTGTAAAATACAGCCATGTCATACAGGATGTATGATAGTAAGCATTATGCATGTAACATACCATTCAATTTAGAAAATGTTTGGAAAAATGATGCAAGCTTTGAACAAGGCCTGGTATCTTAGCCACAGTTGGCAATAGGGATGGGACAATAATCGATTTTATCGTGGCTTGCGATTAAAATAAAACACTGAGTTGATCATGGTGAATTTCCATTATCGGGATAATCGTGTCCTATCTGTGATGCAATAAAATATTTGTTTCTTAAAAAAAGTTGTAATGTTAGGCGAAAATGTCGTAATGTTTTGAGAAAAAAGTCGTAATGTCGTAAAGTCGTAAAAAAAAGTTGTAATGTTGAGAAAAAAAAGTTGGAATGTTTCGAGAAAAAAGCAAAGCAAAATATAAAATGCAAAAAGTGTTTCCCGTGTGTTTTAACACCGTTAGCATATTTTGTTGATTATCAGGATAATATCGTGAATCGCAGTTATTTTGGCCAGGATATTTTCATGCCTAGTTGGCACTCATTGAAGTCCACATCCCAGATTACATTTAACTTTTAAATAAAATGGCAAAATTGTTCAACAACATAATAATTTACAAGCCAAGCTGTCAGAATGTAATAGAGCAGAACATGTAGGACTGAGCATGTGTTTCCATAGTTTTTATATTGATTGATTTTCTTCTTTTCAGGAGAGAGAGAACCAAAGCCTCATTGCCAAGATTGCGTCTCTTCAGGAAGAGGTACGTCACTGTCCGACGAGAACTTTTATCAGAGGAGTTTACAGTCAAATCAATGACCTGGCTTCACAGGGAGTCCGTAGTCCTCACCCATTCCTAGATAGCTTACAAAGAGTGTATTGTTTCAAGTTTGTTCATAAAAGGATGTGCTGCCCTAACTCCCCTCTGATGGCTCCCCAGAACTTCAAGGTCACCATGGAGACGGACGAGCTTCAGAGGAGAATAACAGAGCTGTGTGACATCAACACTGACCTTCAGGTACCTTTGTACTATTATGATTTTATTACATCTTTGTACTTCTCACACAGTGTCCTTCTCTTATTCTTTCTTCCTCGCCCTCTGGCATTTTTTTTTTTTACGTGGATAACTGCCTTCCTTCCTCACAAAATCACCTTCACATTGTACATCTGTAGAATTACTGTTTGACCATGCTACCATTGTACTGTGCTTTCCTTTTCACTGTCCTCAGGTGCAAATTCACTCTTTTGATGCTGTCGTCGTTGAAAAGGAAGCTGTGATACGACAGGTCAGTGTCTCTATGTTGTATTATCTATTTTACTGTTGCTGTAAACCTACTTGTGGCGGCTCTGATTATTATATACATAAAGTATAAGAAAGGAGAAAAACCTTCTTTGCACTCGGAGGAGTAAAAACAAGCTCCCAGGAAAGGAAGTGCAACTCCTTGGATCAATTCTGGTCAACAAATGATATTTTGTATATTTTTAAAGCTAATTTGTGATGATTTATGAAATGATTAAGATGTGTATTGTGATATTATTTTGATGTATGGTTTCTTTGTTGTAGTTGGTGAGTCTGATGTGGAGGATTTATCTCCTGTACTAGAAAATGTTCAATAAGTTTCAATAAAGTTCCTTGAATCCATTTAGAAAACACTGGTTCGGTGCAAACGCCTGTAAAATCTTATTCTGTCCAGATATGAACTTTGTTGCTGTTAAGTTAAAAAGAGAAAAATCTGGATGAAGGGAACTTACTCTTGTCCTCTTTTCTGTTTCTCATGTATCTCATTTTACAGAAGAGCAGACAGATAAATGAGCTTAAGTCAACAGTGGAGGAATACTCCTCTATCACAGAGGTCAGTGTGTTGAACTTCACATCATATCATTATTTCAACAACCTCCTCTAGTTTCCCTTAGATGCTCCTTTACTGCTTTCACTTGTTTATCAGCTCTGTGCTTGCTTTTGCTTGCTTATGCCTCATGCGAATGCAGCTATTTTATATGCTGCTTTGGTCAACTTCCACCACATTTTAGCTGAAATCAGTTTGCAGAAAACCAGGCAGTGATTCTCTGAGATCCTGTGTGCAGCAATAGAAAATCCCCATGTTAAATGAGATTTGAAAAAGGAGTCACAGAAGAAAGCATATCAGATTTTGACCGTGAACTTCAGGTTAGTGATTTTACTTTCCAAAATGTATATGAATATTTGGGGAAAATACCAAAAACGTAATGTTCCAATCGAACACATTTTCTGTACAGCCAATTCTCTGCTGTGTCCAGTGTGTTGGCAAAATTATCAAGATGTGCGGTTATTTGCATTTTGGTTGTGGAGAGCGAGTGTGAGAAATAAAACACCTGTTGTCTTTCCACACACGGGTCTTTATAGTCAACAGATTTGTTCTAGTGGAGAAAAAAAATAGGCAACGCAGGTGACCTCTAGATAACTAATGGGATGGATGGAGTCATGTTGGTTTCTCTGTTGTTGATTCCAGCTGCTGAGGGCAGACAAGAGCAAGCTGGAGAGCCAGATGCAGATGATGCTCCCGGACCTGGCTGGGTAAGTGACCCAGGAATAACCTGGGAGTGACAGGGTCTGGGATATTAAGGAAGTAGTAGTCATCTTTCATTTTCACACTGAATTTATGAAAGAGAAACCCTCTAAGCCCTCTAGGCCTTATTACAGAAACTTCCCAAGTCTGAATTCCTATCTTATCTTAGTTTAGGATGACATTTAGGATTTTTGTTTTGTTTTACAGAAACATTTCCCAACTGCGTTTAGGATAAGAATTTAGCTATTACAGAATCATCCTAACTTCGGGATTTCCCAAATTAGGAATTCTAAGTTAGGATGGCATAGACCCTGTCCTAAATTCAAAATAACAGCCATAGCAGCAACACTGTTGTTGGGTCTGTATGGTAATGGAAATGAAGATGGGGAACATTAACACTGAAATATAATGATTGAAAGGCTACTCAAGCCATATTACACTTTAAATTTCCCGGACCATGTATTAATGGGTATATATCGACTGTCGAGACAATTCATTTTTAATTCTGGCTCTGGAAAATTGAAAATGAATTTAAAAAAAGAAAAATTTAACACCCATCTTTTTTTGTCCATGATAGCAAGTTAGTTAGCCAGTGACAAGTGAGACGCATTGATATTATAGATTGCCTATCTTGAGTAACATATACCCGGTCGTCTACAGCCCAGTACATTCTAATCAAAGATACAGACATGACAGGACAAGTGCAGATTTAAGAATCAAGGATCCTAGTAGTTAGGACTTCTTAAGTTAAGATAAGATAGGAGATCTGAGATAGGATAGGACACAGCCATGAGTTTAGGAGTTGCTTCTCTTATAGGATGATAGGATTTTTCCGATCTGAAACTTAAGATAGGACAAGCAGTTAGGATATTTTTCTGCACTGAGGCCCCTGGTCTGTAACTTTGGGAAAGGTTTGTCCATTACCACCTTTTCTAATGAATATATTTGTTTGTAACTACCTCCTGTCTCCCACAGTTCTGGTCTGTCCCTGTCGGTGGTCTACAGGTTGAACCAGAGCAGCTCAGGATCCCTACAGACAGAACTGGCTCTGGCACAGTCACCACTGGAGGTCAGCACTCCCTTACTCTGTCTGGCTTCTTCATTTGCTCACCTTTTCTTTTATGCTTTCTATTTTACTTCTTGTTGTCTTATTCACTTGTTCCTTCTTCTCTCATTTTGTCTTACATTCTGACATTTATTCTCATTTCTCTGTACACACTGTTTCAGTCTCTGGCCTTTTATTCCTGACAAAATAAAAATCATGATGCACATATATTGGACCCTACACAGATGCAGCATACACACTGAGCAACCATTTAACCACTTTGTCACGGCTAGTTTTATAATGTTATGTAATCTCAGTTTATAGTCCCCCTGGTCCCAGCTGCAGTTCTGAGAAGTTTTATTTCTACAGGCAGGTGATTAATCTCTAAAGATGTTTCTTCCATAAACTGCAGGGCTCCTCACATATTTCACACACAATACAAAGCACTGTCTGAACATTAGATGCAGTTCTTAACTTGACACAGTCCAGCCTCTCTGTAATGATTAGATTGGATGGAAAGTGTTTTAAGTTTGTTGTGCTTGTTTGTGTAAATATATTGCTGTCTCTCTTGCAGGCCCCCCATGGAATGGACCATTTGTCCACCACGATGAGCTTTGCCTCCCCGCTGGATGAGACGCTGGACAGGGAGGTGTTGCTGATGCTGCAGGGACCCAGCCCTGAACACATGGCTCTGGAGTTCAAGAGCCTCCTAAATAAACTGGTAACCAAGTGTGATTGTGTGTGTGATTGTGTGTGTAGGTAGGTGTGGGTGTGTGTGTGTGTGTGTGT
>JAOVVB010037111.1:0-15310 GCA_028570985.1 Heterobranchus longifilis
GATACTTTGATACTTTTTCAATGCCACCTGTTTAAAACAATGCAATATCCACAGTAGTATGGATGGTACCGAAGGTATAAAAAAAAAAAACAGATCTACAACCAGATTTTCAACCCAAGGCTGCACAGATGAAACATCAGGGGAGAAAATCAAGTGTGTTCTTCTGTGCTCAGTGACTTTTTCTGTACCAGCACTGTGTGCAGTTATGTTAATTAACAAAATCAAATAAATGATCCTATTTTGTGTGCCAAGGACTTTTTTTTCTTTTTGCCATGGTATCGAAAGAGATATCAAGAAAGGTTTTTTATACTGGCTTGTATGGAAGTTTAAAATTCTGGTATCATGACAACCTTATTAAGAAGATGAATAACATTGATATAATAGATCTGTCAGTTAAAAACGATATTTTTCTCTATTTTTCCCGTCCTGGGTGTTGTGTCATCCTCTCTGACTGCAGCTGCCAGCTCAGGCGTGAACATGGAGTCTATGCTGAACAAGCTAAAAAGCACCGTCACCAAGGTGACGGCGGATGTCACCAGCGCTGTCATGGGCAACCCGGTGACACGGGAGTTTGAGGTTGGACGACATATTGCCAGCGGGGGTCCTGGCTTGTGCTGGAGGATCTACAACGGCACCAAGAAGTCCACCAAACAGGTTTGTGTGTGTGTGTGTGTGTGTGTGTGTGTGGTGTGGTGTGGTGTGGTGTGGTGTGTGGTGTGTGGTGTGTGGTGTGTGGTGTGTGTGTAATTCCAGTGCCTTGTTGTTTGTCTTTGATTCTCCAGGAAGTGGCCGTGTTTGTGTTTGATAAGAAGATGATTGATAAGTATCAGAAATTTGAGAAGGACCAAATCGTTGATTCGCTGAAAAAAGGGGTGCAACAGCTGACCAGACTGCGTCACCCCCGTCTCCTGACCGTGCAGCATCCTCTTGAAGAGTCACGGTGATTAACACACACACACACACGCACACACACACGCACAGTGCACAGCCACATAAACATACGGCTCAAAGAGGGGCTTGACATTTGAGGGAAAAGTTGCATAACAAATGTATGTTTCTGCCTCTGTTTGTGCGTTTGTGAGCAGAAGCTTGTCATGATCAAAAGACTCTGTAGACTTCTCCCTGAATAATTTATGCCCCCCCCCCCCTGAGGGCCAGATAAGGTTGAGGCTGTCATGTGCTTACTTTCTTTTTTTTTTTTACCACTTTGTGTTTCCTAAACTTTCAGCCAGGTCAGCTCTAAATTCAAAATACTCCTCTGTTTCTGTTTCTCATGTAGAATAACGCAACATTTAAAAAGCAGTTGTTCCAAATATGGATGCACTGATTTATCCGCACATCTGTATCCACCGATATTCGCCTTGTTGACTGCAATCGGCCTATTTTGCACGAGCTAAATGTTGTGTTAAAATGTTAAAATGTTAAAATGCAGTTATTTTTCAATATTTTTTTCATGTGAAAGAAAGTTACATTAAGGTTGTATGATTGAATTTGTGACCATTCAGAGATAGTGTAATGAAGGGCTGCATGACTTTAAAACACTTAAGTTATTTCTGTATATAATGAAGATTTATTTGTTTCCCTGGCACAAAGGGGGAATAAATAACAAAAAAACATCGCTATCGGACAAATTGTTATTTTAAACATCGGTATCCGCCCAGAATCGGTGCACCCCTAGTTCCAGATGATACTGATGTGATTTCTGCATCTGGCCCTCAGAGACTGCTTGGCGTTCTGTACGGAGCCGGTGTTTGCCAGTCTGGCTAACGTGCTGGGTCTGTGGGAGAACCTGCCCAGCCCCATGCCCAGCGACATCAAGGAGTACAAACTCTATGATGTGGAGACCAAGTACGGCCTGCTGCAGGTGAGAGCGCAGATAAGGATTCTTTTTATTATCGATTAGCTGCCAATTATTTGCTGTGCATTTATTCTTTTCCCTTTGTAAAATCATCAACCTCTGCACACTGAGAACCTGCCTGTTAGTTATTATGAGCACACTAAATCTTAGTTGTCTGGCAGGTTTTGGTGCCATGTAATCTACATCTGGAATTCCAATATTCTATTGTGACTTCTCACAGCCAGTTTAACCAGCTTTCACCCCTCACCTCTCAGCTGTTGCTCCAACACCCACATTTGGTCTTAATTTCTTTTTTCTTGCCTTTTCCGCAGCTGATATAAAACCCCTTTCCCACTGGACGAAACACTAGGGCTGTGGATCTTTCAATATCTAACAATTCGATTCGTTATGATGATATTCGTTGATGCTAATAAAGGCAGTGTGGCAAATTATGGCATGAAAGCAGAGTAAAGTGTGTGTAAGATTATGGAGTTTTTGTATTTTAAAAACTGATATCAAACCAGCAAAACCTAAGACAAAAGGTGACATATGTTCTTGCTAAACTTGCATAAATAAAGACTACAAAGTTTTCAGTATTTCTCAATTCTCAGCCACTTCGAGAATAACAAGTTCAAGTTATACAAAAATATAAAAATAAATAAATAAAATAAATAATTTATTTCTCAGAAACTTGCCAATTCCAAAAATAAATTGTATATAAAATAACACTTTAAAACTGGTATTTTGTGTGATTTTTTTTCAAGAAATCACACAATAATGCTTGACAAAACTTTGACTTGGTGTGGACGATTACTGTCCATCAGCAGCAATATCAAGGTTCTTTTGTAGAAAAAAAAAAAGTTTTTAAAAATCAATTTTTGGAAGTTGTGAATCGATTCATAATCTTATAAAAATCTTGATTCTTACATGAATCAATTCCCCCCCATCCCTACAAAACACCCACTAACATCTGGCTTTTGTCTTTAGTGGGACAAATGACTCCGTAGTATTCGGCAGTAATGAAAACATGACACCCGGGTGGACACGCTAATTTTCGCCCCTTTTCCAGCGCGACGCTATGACGTGCGTCGCCTCCATCGATAACTTATGTGACTCTGTCATCTCAGCCACAAATTTAAGTCTCCATCTAAGCAGCGCTCAAACATCGTTCCAAATTAGTCGGCACCGAGACTGAATAAATATCAGATATGAAGAAAAAGTAACCACAGTAACCATAGTAACCACCTGCTTTCTACTGTTTACTAACCCTGTTTTCTGCACATGACACAAGTTGCAGGTTTTCACGTGTTTAAACACCCTGCATATACAAGCTAATTTTGCTGGAAATAGATGTAAGCTACTGAATCATTTATGGCTGATAGAACTAGAAAACGCCTTCACTGTCTACCACAGCAGCCGTGTACAAATCCTGCAGTTATTACAGACACATTTTCACCCTTTCGTACCAAAGCTGACATTTAAATGTTTCCATCCCTTCAGATCTCGGAGGGTTTGTCGTTTCTCCACAGTGGGGTGAAAATGGTCCACGGAAACTTGTCTCCAGAGAACATCATCCTCAACAAGAGCGGAGCCTGGAAGATCATGGGCTTTGACTTCAGCATCTCCTCTACAAACCCCTCAGACGCCGAGGTGTGTTGGAAGTACCGTCCGTCCTTACGCTACCAAAATCCTGTCTCGCACATCTTGATGTTCTCTCGTCCTCTCGCCCTCTTCAGCCCAAGTACACGTGTAAAGAGTGGGAGCCCAACCTCCCTCCACTCTGCCTCCCCAACCCCGAGTACCTGGCCCCCGAGTACATCCTGTCCGTCAGCTGTGACTCCGCCTCCGACATGTACTCGCTGGGCGTGGTCATGCACGCCGTCTTCAACGAGGGCAAGCCTGTTTTCAAAGTCAACAAGCACGACATATTTAAGAGCTTCAGCAGGCAGCTGGACCAGGTGGGTGGAGGTGGATCAAAAATGTATGATTCAGTTATTAAAATATTAAATTATACAGGGTTCCTGCGGATCCTTAAAAAGTCATTGAATTCAAATGAATCGAGTCAAAACAGAAGATTCCAGCGCGAATTAAGCAAGTAGATTAATTTATTCGCGCCCGGTGTGTACACGACATTAAAAATCCTAATGTATACACACTGGACGCGAATACATTACATATATAGTCAATGTGTAAAGATGCGATTAGATGCGAGTTCTGGTCGGGCGACGCAAATTGGAAATCACTACCGCAATTTTCAAATCGTAGGAGGTGCAATATTTGTTAAAAGGTAAAATATGTGTCAAAATAGCATTTTAAATTAAATACTGTGGAGCTGCAGAGATGTTCTGCCTACACATCGTATTCTACAGACTTAAGAAAAAAATCTGTTTGGTGCAGATCCTCGCAAAACAAAATCACACCATGATCATTTTAATATGTTTTTCAGTGAAAATGAGGATAATGATGTAAAAATGATCATTCCCTCTAATATCACAAATCATATCGCAATTACAATGTCAGTCAAAATAATCGCAATTAGATATTTTTTCAAAATCGTTCAGCCCTAACTGATAACTTCATGTTTTATTCTTTTTTTCATGAGTCTTGGTCCTTCTTGTTTTACACTTCAGTGTGTGTGTATTGGATGTTAAATAAATCCATAATGAAAACAGGAGTTAACGAGAGTAATTTACCAGCCACTTCTATCCACTAAGCTGCTAAAAGTTTCCGCTGGGCGGAGCTCACGCTTGTGAAATGTAGTTCCACATTACGTGCGTCAACCTACATACCATATGTGCAATGATGCAATAATACTGCATACTTTACGCATGGCTTGGCTTCTGAGCCACCCGAAACTACCGCAGGTGAAGCTCCTTCACCCTGACAGCCTTTTCTGTGTGTTTTCCATCGCAGCTGAGCAGCATCAGTCCAGCGGTGCTGAACAAGATCCCAGAGGAGGTTCGGGAGCACGTCAAAATGCTGCTCAGCGTCACACCCAACGTCCGACCGGATGCGGACCAGATGACCAAGGTTTGCGTTGCCACGACGTGCATGAGGATACAAACAATATCATGTTTATCTTCTTAGTATGTTGGTAATGTCTGATGACTTTTGTTGTGTTTTTTTGTTTAAAATTCAGATTCCATTTTTTGACGACGTGGGTGCTGTGACCCTGCAGTACTTTGACTCCCTCTTCCAGAGAGACAACCTACAGAAGTCCCAGTTTTACAAAGGCCTCCCCAAAGTCCTGCCCAAACTACCCAAGGTAAGTGCCTCGACATTTGGTAAAGGAAATGTGTATATCAGGTACAAAGGGTGAGCTACGCAGTTTTCTTGTTTACTGTATGGGTACTGCACATTTAGGTCCATTTGAGGTTCTCCTTTTTCAATAATTGAGTGCTCATGTTATTATGTTAAATCATCCTTTCAGTGCTCCCATATCTGTTTAGATGTGTATAAACTAGGGCTGCACAAAATCAACTTTCGCAATAAACTTTGTGAAAGACACTCAGGGATTTTTTGAGTGAGTTGAAAGAGAGTATCGGTAGAAAACTGCTCTTTAAAATGGTGCAGAAATAACTTCCTTTCAGTTTTTTTTAATTCAACAACTAATTTGTTGTATTTTAGCAGAATACTGAAAGCAGCAGAAAGGCAGAACTGACATGACGCATATTTTCCTCATATCGTGCAGCCCTAGTATAAACTCTCACACAAAAACACAAACCAGCAATTGTGAGACTAGTTCAAGTAGCTTTTCTTTTGTTCCTGTTTTGTATTCTTGTTTCTGTACTTTTTTTCTATTCTAGTTTGTTAAAACATCTCCTGACTCATCATGAACTTCCAGGATTACAGTTTAAATACTTCTCTTCTCTCGCCTGCACTTCATTTTTATCTCTGTTTTTTAAAATAATTTGTAGTTATTATTATTTTTATATTTTGAGTATCCTAACTATAAGGCAAGCGATGTGTACAGCATTTATTCTAGTTATTACTTGGGCATGAATATGCTGTCTTGTTCTGTTTTTCCTTCATTTTCTGTGCTGGCTGTAACAACAGAATTTCCCCACGGGGATGAAATAAAGTTTATCTTACGTATACTCATTCTGTCTGTTCTTCCTCTCAGAGAGTGGTGGTGTATCGAATCTTGCCGGCGCTGACCTCTGAGTTTGTCAACCCGGACATGGTTCCCTTTGTGCTGCCCAACGTGCTGCTGATCGCAGAGGAGTGCACCAAGGAGGAGTACATTCGTCTCATCATGCCGGACCTCACGCCTGTTTTCAAGCAGCAAGAGCCCATTCAGGTAGACGCACACAGAAACACAGAACTCTGCACAGAAAGTATGCTCATGCATAGGGATGGGACAATAATGGATTTTATCGTGGATCGCGATTAAAAAAAACACTCACAATAAGCTGATCGTTGTGAATATCCTCACAAATTGACTGCAGTCCTATCTGTGGTGCAATAAAAAAAAATTGAGAAAAAAGTGGTAATGTTGCGAGAAAAAAGTCTAAATGTTTTGAGAAAACAGTCGAAATGTTTCGAGAAAAAAAGTTGAAATGTTTCGAGAAAAAAGTCGAAATGTTTCGAGAAAACAGTTGAAATGTTTCCAGAAAAAAGTTGAAATGTTTTGAGAAAACAGTCGAAATGTTTCGAGAAAAAAAGTCGAAATGTTTCGAGAAAAAAAGTTGAAATGTTTCGAGAAAAAAGTTGAAATGTTTCGAGAAAAAAAGTTGAAATGTTTTGAGAAAAAAGTCGAAATGTTTTGAGAAAAAAAGTTGAAATGTTTCGAGAAAAAAAGTTGAAATGTTTCGAGAAAAAAAGTTGAAATGTTTTGAGAAAAAAGTCGAAATGTTTCGAGAAAACAGTTGAAACGTTTTGAGAAAAAAGTCGAAATGTTTCGAGAAAACAGTCAAAATGTTTCGAGAAAAAAAGTTGAAATGTTTCGAGAAAAAAGTCGAAATGTTTCGAGAAAAAAGTCGAAATGTTTCCAGAAAGCAGTTGAAACGTTTCGAGAAAAAAGTCGAAATGTTTTGAGAAAAAAAGTCGAAATGTTTCGAGAAAAAAGTCGAAATGTTTCGAGAAAACAGTCGAAATGTTTCCAGAAAAAAGTCGAAATGTTTTGAGAAAAAAAGTCGAAATGTTTCCAGAAAAAAAGTTGAAATGTTTCGAGAAAAAAGTCTAAATGTTTCGAGAAAAAAGTCTAAATGTTTCCAGAAAAAAGTCGAAATGTTTCCAGAAAACAGTTGAAACGTTTTGAGAAAAAAGTCGAAATGTTTCGAGAAAAAAGTCGAAATGTTTCGAGAAAACAGCCGAAATGTTTCGAGAAAACAGTCAAAATGTGTTCGTGATTGTGGAAATATCAATATGAAATAAAATAAAAACACAGATAAACAAATACAAGAAACACTGTAAATAAATAAATAAAAATGTCAGGCATCGTCTTATTATTTTCGTCATTACTAACCATATTACTCTAGCTGTAGTACACGTTCATTTTAAGAGTTTTAAGCATATTTCGTTGATTATCGGGATAAAATCGTGAATCGCAATAATTTTTGTCCAGGATAATCGTGACATGAAATCTTCATATTGTCCCATGCCTTCTTATGCACATGTTGTTCGAGTGTTTAACATTACAGCTGTAGTCTAAACATGTGAAAATGTGTAACATTCAGGTAATCTGCTCTAAGAAAAGTATGATTTCCCTCTTTTTAAATCTTGGCATGATGTTTTCTCCCTTTTGGCATTTGTTTGAGATTAATCAGTGAAATATAACCGACTAAAGAGCATGCTCTGTTTGGGTTTCGGTCTGTGACTTTATCAAAACTTTTGTCTCTCTCTGTATTTTTCTTCCCATGCTTCTTCAGGCTAGTAATATGGTGAGTGGTCTCTGCTGTGAATACGCTGCTGACGCATCAGCTCCTTTGTGTTGTCTGTCGTACTAAAAGCTAAACTAAAGCCACTGAAAGCACCGTGTGTCTCCGTTAACTTCCACTCATTACTTTACTCACACGTAGAAAGTAGCGTCGAGCTTTAGACTCTTGTTTTTTCCTAACCGTCTCCGTGTGCTGTGCAGATCCTGCTGATATTCCTGCAGAAGATGGACCTGCTGTTGACCAAGACGCCCTCTGAGGACATTAAGAACAGCGTGCTGCCGATGGTCTACAGAGCTCTGGAAGCCCCCTCTGTACAGATCCAGGTACAATGTGCTCTGAGAGTAACCTGGTACCTACGCAGTATGGACAAATATGGAATTTAATTTGAGTAATTTCCAGGTCTGGATGAGCATGGAAAAAATATCCCAGACTATTACCCCCTATTCTGTTTTTTCTAAAATCTAAAATACAGAATTTCACGTAAATTGCACTCTGAAAACGGAGCTCCTGCTGAGTTTAAATCGATCTAAAATAAGATCCATCATAGAGACTTCTTTTGTCATCATTGTCCAAAACCACTTGACAAAGATGCCTGAGCAAAAAATGAGCATATCTCAAAAACCAAAACAATTACATAGTTCAATTAACTTCTGGATTGTTAAGAGATATTTTGTTAATGTTTCTACATTCAGAAATCCCTTTGGGTCAATATGTTTTGTGTGTTTATTTTGTCAAATTTGATGAAAAAACATGTTTTTTCAGACTTTTTTTTATTTATGACCTAATTTCAATCAATTATTGTGGTTTATTGACTTGCATAACCTTTTAGCTGAGGTTGTACAGATTTTCGGGATATGAAGCATTTGAAGATACCAACGTAGGCACTGGTGGACCATTTCTATTGCAGAGTTCAAAGGGTTAACATTATGAATTTATTGTTTTTTGGTTGTTTTTTTTCAAAATCGCAGTGAAAATTAAATTATTTATATAAAAATGGAAAAAATATAGGGTAACAATAATATAATAATATTTATTTAATATAAGGAAAATAATATGAGTATATGTAGCAGCGGTTAGTTTACTTCCTGTTTGGTCGGAGATGTTTGACAGTGAAACTGAACAGAGACAACGTGTAAACGTACGTTTTCAGCTGGTTTGACAATCCCAAATATAAAACCTGGTTGGAAAGATTCCAAATGGGAAAAGATGTAAATTTGTGTATAAAATCCTTCAAAATATCCAACATGTTGGAGGCGGCGATTATAAACAATATGCACGGACAAAAATCACTGTAATCTCAGACATAATCTACCAAGAAGTCTGGGAATTTGAATCTGGAAAAGTCTGGAAATTTTGAAATGGAAAATATGTCCGAACCCTGAAACAATCAAACCAGAAAACCACCACAACAACTGCAGATGGAGCTACTGTGCTTTTTTAAAAAGCCAGATGCTGTATCAAAAATATTTTTAGGCCTGTTTGACCTATTTGAAGTACAAACATTTCAAATAGGCGATAATACTATTTGACAGTTGTACCTTATTTGTGTATATTTTTAGCATTCCCCTCCGTTCTCTTTTTTTCTACCTTGAGAGCACGCGGTAAGAACGGATGCCCTCGGCATCGTAAAAATGTCAGATTTCATAACATGTTGTCTGTGGTCGAGCAGGAGCTGTGCCTCAACATCATCCCCACGTTTGCCAACCTGATTGACTACCCGTCCATGAAGAACTCCCTCATCCCTCGGATCAAATCCGCCTGCCTACAGACCTCGTCACTCGCTGTGAGTCTCCATCATCTTTTCTGCTCTGGCCTTGTACCTTTCAGACTATCTGCCTGTGCATGCATATAATGTGTCTGTAGTTATGCCATTTATGCCTCCCACATGCTAGAAATCTTTGAAAAGACTTTAAATAGACTGAAGTCTGACACCGGCTCACATCTAAAGACAATGTGAGTTTTAATCACAGATTATAAAGACTTTAGCCTGGCATCACCAGACTAATTTGCAAATGCAAAATTAGTCTGGGACTTCTCCGCTCATTTTCGATTTCCAAAATGCCTCTGGATGCAATTGGATAGAGCTACAAAGAAACGTGACCTATAACCAATCAGAGCAAATAAACGTGATCTACAACCAATCAGAGCAAAGAAACCTGACCTACAACCAATCAGAGCAAAGAAACCTGACCTACAACCAATCAGAGCAAAGAAACGTGAATTACAACCAATCAGAGCAAAGAAACATGACCTACAACCAATCAGAGCAATGCGCTGAGACACATGCAGGTTGACGCTTGGTCTGTTTTCAGACCCGTTTTGAAACAGGAAAAAAAATGGCGGCCTGGTCACAAACTTTCTAACTTTGCAGCCAAACAAAACAGTAAAATGTGTTTCTGAAAACATTTTAGGTGAGAAATAGGCAATACAGTAACAGAACCTTGATTCGTATTTGATCAGCACGACAGTTTGACAGTTTGATGGTAATTTCTGCTGAAAGTCACAGTTAACATGGTAGCTCTTTTTTCATAAAACCAACATGCGGACAGCACAAACTCTAATTTTACAGCTAAACAGAACTATAGACTATGTTTCTGAAAACATTGTAGGTTTGAAACAGGCAATACAGTAACAGAACCTTGATTTATATTTGATCAGACTTACCTAGTTTCACAGTTTGGTGTGAGTTTCCTGAGCATTATGTGAATGGGTACCAGCAGCAGCCATCTTTATTGACAATAATGCCTGCCTCACAGTCCTCCTCTGTGACAGAGGCTTAAACCCGCCCCATGTGAGATAAACGGTTGTGATTAGATCGCCAAATTGTTGGACGTAGGAAATCAGTCTGAATGAGAAAGCGGCCAGACTGATCTGAAGAGCAAATGAAACATTGGCTCAGCCAGGCTAGAAAATAGACATAGAGTTTAGTATTTTAGAATCAGAGGATGAATACTCGCCATTACGCACGAGCATGCAGACAGAGATCATTTGTAAAAATGCAGATTCTATTTTTTAAGTAACGTGACACCAATAGTACCCTGTCCACTTAAAAAAAAGGTAGTTACTAATTCCATGATGAAATCTGAAAGTAGGTATATATTGGTAAATTAATTTAAATCAAGTAAGAAGTTAATTAAAGAGTAACCAAACACCAGAGTTTTGGCTGAAATGCCTCTAACCTGCCCCATGCAGTCTACATGTCTTTTGGCAAGATACTGAACCCCAAATTGCTCCAAATTGCTCAGTGAGTGTACCTGTGAATGTTTATCACCCCTGATGAGCAGGTGGCACCTTGCATGCTAGCCTCTGCTGTGAGTGTGAATGGGTGAAAACTGCCATGTGTTGTAAAGCACTTCAAATGGTTGCTAAGACTAGAAAAGCACTATATAAATGCAGACCATTTAGTTTTTTATTATTATTTTATAGTTTCAGTTATTGGCTTTACTGGTTGCTGAAACTGGAGGAATAAATGATCACATGCTGCCCAATAACATATACACAGTAAAAAAAACAGAGTGCTTTACACCATGTAATGAGATTCTTACTTTGCCTGTTTCCCTTCGCAACAACAACAGAATTACACAAAAAGCAATATAAATAACACAACACAGTATAAATAGAATAAAAAAATAGATACGAATTTAAAAAGCAATTAAACCTGAGTTTAAAAAAAAAAAAAGAAAAAGTGCACAAGCTTCAAACCTTATTCCCTAAGGTTGTTGAAAGTCTTTCTGGGAAAACGCAGAATGCATAAACCATGACAAATTGATAAAGAGTGACAGTGAAAGTGTGTGTGTGGGTTTACTTTATGTTGATCAGCCATTACAGATCATCAGCTTGGTTTTCAGTCTGCGTAGCTTCTATATCTGCTGGCAAAGTAAATAAATATCTGTAATCGCAGTAAGGTCAAGACAATTATGTGTGTCTGAATGAAGAGCCACTAAAAACCACTAATTACAAATGTCAGTTATCATCACTGCAAAACTGCAAGTGTGCAATTAGTATATTAACTGAAGCAGATAAATACATATTTTTTCCCATGATAATAAGAAGAGATTTGTCCAGGAAACACATCATCTGTTATTAGTGATGACATCAATAGACTGAAGAAAACTTTCATACGCAAGTTCTCAAGTTTATGGATGTTTATTTGCGATGATAATGGACATAGTGATATTGTTGGGAATTGTAAGTCACACTGAACCTCAAAATGTGTGTGTCTGTGTGTGTGAGTTATGACTCAGTGAAGGATTGTTATTTTTCATGCATATTTTTCATGGCAATCGGGCGACAGAGGTTTTAAAATACTTGTAACTTTATTGGTAACACATACGTTACACAAAATTGTGAGTATTTACTAAGGAATGAGTGCAGAATGTATCAGGAACAACCTAATAATTGATGAGTTGTTAATGAGTAGCTCTTGTATAATTCATACTTGAGGACTATGTAGTAGATAATGAGGAATTACTGTACTAGAGAACAGACTCTGAGATGCTATATTAATAAATCAGTAGGTAGTGATTAGTTGATACATCTGTGAATTGGAATAACAACCACTTTCTTCAAGGCAAGTTTTGTCTTTCTTTACGTTGTCATTACAAAATCAACCTTCCTAGTTATAATGAAAGAATAGGACCAGGACACTGAGTTTTTAGACGTCTAATTGCCTCACGGACAGTGCGATGGCAGTTGTTTATAGAGAGTAGCTACTATTCCCTCCCATCTTAAAACTGTGCTCTCACAATCAAAGCTTGCTTATGTAACAAAAAAGCATGCCTGAAAGGAGTCCATACTGAGCAATTGTTCTGTTAACATTAAGGTCAGACAGAAATTTAATGAATAATGCATTTCTATCAGACAATTCAGGTACACTGAAGAATTGGGTGCCCAGCAAAGCGTGATTTAAAGGCAGCCAAAAGTGAGAGCAAGCAAAAGATTAATTGCTGCTATAATATCTGCTTGGTGTAAGATGCATATAGCAGCAGCAGAGCATGAGCAGTGAGGATGACAGCTTAACTAGCCCTCTCTATTAGTGATGGCAAAACACAACTTAGCTCATGCATCATTTCATTTTAAACTTACTCTACCTTGTTTCATGCAAAGAATATTCATAGAGAAACCAAATACTTTTTTTTTTTTTTTTAATATTTTGGTGTCAATGTTGTTTTGTTATTGCTCCCTAAGAAGCATAATCTAAAGCTATAGCTACAAGTAAAAGCAGAGAACAAAACCACAGAGTCACAGAGGTTTAATACTTGCATGTGACCAAGCTGCTACCCCCATTCTGTCAGTCAGAGGTGAGATTTTATGTCAAAATGCACATTCACTGACTTGGTAATGTCACAATAGCTGTTGCTGTGTACAGCCAGGCAACAAACATTATGCAAGTATGCCTTAAAGGGGACCTATTATGACTTTCCTTATTTTCTGCCATATATATATATTTATTTTCCCCACATATTTTCCCCACATCCTGTTTGTACTGAGGCCCTGTATTTTCTCTTTATGATCTAATATAATATAATTTATGCATTTATTACCCCTCATTACTTAAAGGATGAACTAATATGTCTCTGCAAGTCGGTCTTAATGATGTTAGAGCAGAATAATTGTAGAAAATGTAGGTGGTGCAACAAAAAAAAGTTCAGAGATATTTGCAAATGTATTGATTGATTAAGAGAATTACTGGAGGCAATACAATGCAATTTTCAAAAATGCCAATTTCCTTTTTTAAACATATTAGTATCTGTTTTAAGTGACTCTCATGGGTTTATATACTTGATTTTTTTCAAGGGGAAGTATGCCCATTTTCAAAATTCATACATGTTATTCTTACAGACAGTCCAAAAATATTAGTAAACATGAACAACTCTCTCCCAAATCCAAAAACCGTGTTAAAACTCAAATTTGTGATCAAGTATCAAGTATAAAGTCTGGAGCTGCTCCATAGATAATGAATTGGGAACGATGTTGACACTGAGAGCACCAGGGAATGTGCTGAGTATATGGGTACATTTTCTGTGTCAGAAATGAGAACACTACAATAGAATATTCATTTGTGGTATAAAAAAAGAAAAACAACATTATGTGGGTCCGCAAAAAATCAGTCTCCCATTCATTATCTATGGAGCAACTTCTCTGGTTTCTGGCTTTGAAAGAGAGCAGCTCATGTTCACAAATATTGATTGAAGTTTTCGATGCCGTGGAAATAACATTGGAATTGTTAATTTAGGGGGTGTTCCATTTTAAAACGTGTTATCATTGGCAGGAAATGACTTGACCTGAGATTGACATGACCCCTTGTGGAGAGTATTTAAAGTGGCAGTATTTTCTTTAATTTAGTTTTTTTTTTTTTTTTTGCATTCAACTCTGCACTTGAGTACCATGTACTGTAGTTAAATCTATAGTAAAAGTTATGTAGGTTTAAGTGATGGTCATCATCCCCACTAAGTTCTATAAATTAACTGTAGAACTTCTAGCAGCTTTCTAAAGCTAGTTTCTGTTCTGAATGTCTCATGTATTTGTTGTAACAGTGGAGGGAGGAACATTGCAGAGGCCGACTTTATCTCCCTTTCAAGTATTGAGGTGCTTCATGTACTGTAGGAAAGAATAAAATAGATTCCCTGGCTTCTACTATTCTCTTTGTTGCCAGAGTGGACAGAGAGAGGAGGCCAAGAGCCAGAGGCGTTTCCAGATGCGAGCATAGAGTCCAGCTGTTTTGAGAAGCCAATACTTATTCGTTAATGTGCTCTGTCTAACTGGCTTTAGCTACTATGCAGTATGTGTTCACCCCAGATTACTGTGGAAAAGAAGGGAATTTAAAAGATATATCCATCAAAAAGATTGTACTTCATGTGCTACCTCAAAACATGGTTTACATCATGCATATACTAGCTGTGTTTTAGTTATTTGTTTTTCAGGACAGCTTAATAAGCTGCCAGACCAGGTCAGAGAATGTGCCCTCTTTGCTGGCTCTAGTCAACTATTGCCTACAGTGTTGGATACATTTCTGATTTGAGCGATCCGATCCGGCCATTAGCTCGCTGCCAGCACCAACTGCAGAGAATTCCCTTTGAAATTATTTTCATAGAGTTCTTGAGTTGATCTGCCACCGTGCAAACAGTGTATTGAGTCCAAAACTACAATGCCAAACAAAAGGATTGATGTTGTGGCTCGTCTTGTATCTTAGCCACCGTGTCTTTGAGCAACAAAGCACTCTAACAAAGCAGTCAGATGCAACGTTGTTCCTGCCACTGTCAGAACCTTGGCAACTCATAATGACCTCAGTAAACACAGCCAGGGAGAGGAGCATGATCTTTATTTGTGTTTTTGCTGCACCAAGCTTATAAGGTATGTGGTTTATGTTAGGGGACCATTGTCGTCATGGTTAGATAATAAAAAAATATATAATTCAGGGGTGTAAGATGGTAAATGCTGTGTCTGTTCAACATTCTGAAATCCACTCCTTTATACTTTACACCACACCCTGGGCTGGCTTCAATATAAACTGAATATTTGTATCTAACTTGTCAAAGACGTATCTTTTTAATATTTAATGCTGTCATTTTAATTGGTATGTCAGTGTGACAAG
>JAOVVB010037129.1:0-15309 GCA_028570985.1 Heterobranchus longifilis
AAGGCTCTGGCCATCACTCACAGACTCTGTGGCAGAGACCCTCATCCATTCCTTCATCACCTTCCATCTGGATTACTGCAGAGGAGTCCTGTTCGGGCTACCCAGCAAAGCCCTGGACAGGCTCCAGTATGTGCAGAACTCAGCTGCCAGGTTTCTCACCCGCACCAAGCCCTCACAGCATATCACCCTCCCCAACCTCTTCCACCTCCACTGGCTCCCGGTCAAGTCCCGCATCTCATACAAAATCCTCCGCCTCACCTGCAAATCACTCCACGCCCTTGCCCCCCAGTACTTATCAGACCTCCTACACCCCCGTCCCAGAACCACTCCCCTCACCAACCTGCGGACTTTTGCCTACAGTGCCTTCAGGGTGGTAGACTGGTCATCCTGTGAGTGGAGTGATGAGAATGTCCGCTGTCATCACCCCCCCTGCTCTCCCGCTCAAAGCCGCTCCTGGCCGCTCCGCTCAACTCTGATTTCACCCCGTTCTCACTGCAATCGCTCACTGCTCGCTCCAAAAAAAATAAAAAAGCTGCGTTGTATTTATCAGATAAATGGCGCCCACCCTCTACCTGGAGCTCCTTGTACACCTGCCAGCAAAAAGTCTGCCGGTGCTCCGGGCACAGGCGACATTGAGGGAGGGAGGGCACCTTCATCTGCATGTAGGCTGTAGGCCTACATGCCCGAGCCAGATGAGTCAGGCTCGGGCATGCTTCAAACTCATGGTGTGAGCAGTACCTGTGCGAAATTGGAGCGGGATGGAGCATGAGAAAAGACAACACACTTTTAAAACATCCGCTCTGTGCTCCATCCAAAATCCTCCCGCTCTGCTCACATGCTCTGCTATGGAAATCTTCACAAAAACTCCTGAAAACCCACCTGTTAAATGTTATTTGTTTTGCGTTCATATAGCGTCCTTGGGTCCCCTGAAAAATAAAAATCCAAGCTATTATTATTCATTTTAGCAGCTGATCTACTGTCAGCTTCTGTCGCACACTTGGAAATGCGAGTAAAGATATCCTTTGGTAGAAAGCATTTAACAGATTATCTCTCCTATCCTCTTCTCTTTGCAGTTGTTGATGGACAGCAGTGTAATGCGATCCAGTGAGACACATGCTGCAGTGGAAGAGACTCTTCACTGAGATGGACTCGCAGTACGAGGCCTTCTATGTCAGGGTAAGAATTCCCATTGACCAGTACGTTGGAAAGTCTCTATTTATAGCACAGGACTGAACCTTTAAAGAGTGCTGGCATGAGGGGTTGCTGCAATGTGTTGGGGGGTTACTGTTGCTGTGACCCCTGGATCAACATGTTCCTCTTGTTTCCTGTTGCTCAGATCAGGTGGACACAGGGGCGTTGACAGTGTGCACGTGCACATCTTTGTGAGGCAGTCACAGAAAGAGTCCTGCTCAGCACTGACTCCAGAAAAAAGACAATTATTTGCATGTCAACTGACAGAACATAGATAAACGGTTGATGATTGCTATAAGTCCTCTGATGATAGGGAACCCGGTCCAGCCAAAGCCCAGTGATTCTCACAGAGACAGGGGGGGTCACCTGTTAAACACCTGTGGCCAGCAGGGAGTCACTGGCAGCGTTTGGCATCACTCTTTGTCAGGTGACATTAAGTGTGGTAGGACTGTCAGCTCAGCAGATATGAGGTTTTATAAACACCAGGTGAAGCAACCACATCTTTGCAAGCCTACCAATCATCCTCCTCCCTGTGTGTGTTTATGTAGACCTAATGTCGTGTATTCACCGGCCCTGCCCGCTGTTTACACAGATCAGACATTTTCTTGAGCCAGGGAAAGAAGGAGAGAGTTGTTGGCTCAGTTATGTTTGGTAAAGTTGGCCATAAAGCACTTGACTACACTGTTGCAGCAGACTAACGCCTGCCATGAAACACAGCAACAAGATGGCAATAGTTAATAAGATAATTTTGAGTGTTCTGGTTCAAATATTTCATTAATATCTCAGTCCAACTGCAAACATTGTTAGGCGTTATGCTTCTATTTTTAAGCTGGCAAAACATTGACTCCAGCCAGTAAAAAAAAAAATCCTTGTATTAACATTTTAACTGTGGACTGGATCTTGATCCATCTCTTTAGAAATGAGAATCCTCCGAACTCTGTTTGACAGCAGTGATGCCCCAGTTATCAGGACAAGTGTCACACCCTCGAGGTCCTCTCATATGTTGCACATGTTGGAACATATCTGAGGTCAGTGAGAGATGAGATCATTTTACTCTATTCTTACCGTTTCTCTCAGGAGCCTCAAAAACAGTCCATTGGGTCGGTATTATTATCTCTCTGAACTCGTTCTATCTTTCTCTCACTGACGGGTGCACACGCACCATAGTAGTACACGGCCATATTGATCGTGCGAGGTGCTCCGTGGTGTTAAGTGGCCTGCTGAATCCATTGAGCCATCACATGTCAGAGGTCGCCTGGCGTAGGATTACCATGTCCCTGCGTCTCGGAGCACAAGGTGAAGGGGTGAGGATGAATGAATAAGTGAAGCGCTCTGGACCTGAGGTGCCCTGACACAGAGACACACTATCATGTAACACCTGCAGCCCCACAGCTACTACTCCCAGTCTAAAAAGCATGTGTGCTGTGTGCTGCATGTATCTAGTTTGATACAAACATATTTGGAGCTGCTCACAGGCAGAAGCATCATACTTTATGTTCAAACTTATAGCTTTCAGTAAATTAGCTCCAAAATGTGTTGAATTGATTAGGAAAATCTGTCAAAAGTTAACTGATGCAGGGAGATATATTTAGAGGCATGCATCTGGAACATTCTCATATGTCTGTAGAGTACATAGAGAGATATAACATCATGTAAACATATTTAAACACAGTACATCTTGTGCAGGGACTCAGTGTGTCCCTGGCTAAAATTACTCTCATCTCCCTCTCTTACTTTGATAATGGTCAGCTACATATATATATATATATATATATATATATATATACCTCATTCGCCAATAGATAATGACTTAACAGACATTTATTATTATTATTATCATTATTATTACTTTAATAGAGTACTAGTAGTTTATTTTTGTGTCATGCACCAAAAGGTGCCCAGCCTACATGGGCTTACAAGACACTACAAACAAAACAAACGAGCAATAACGTCATGACATAATAGACAAATAAAATGTGTTTAAGGTTTAGATTATAATATCTCACTCAGAAGCACAATTATAACAGTGATGTCCCTTGAGGAATATGCTGGCACAGAATAAATGAAAAGTTTTATGTAATAGGGGGGGGGGGAAACCCTCCCATGGGAACAGGTCCCTGAATCCACCTACCTTTTGTTAGAGAGCTCACAGTGAAGACAATGAGGAGGGAGATACCATGTGACAGGGCTCCCAGGCTGAACTCAAACCCAGTCTATCACAGGTGTATAATGTGATGGACTGTCTGTGCATGCCACTTGAAGCACAATAGGTTTGCTATTATTATCATCATCATCATCTTATAAGCCCAGTTCATAATCATTATCTTCAAGCATTTCAAGCATTAGACAGCCTTAAATATCTTACACATAATTATCCCATCCAAAGAACCTCTCACGCTCCACTATAAAGACTCAGCCACTGCAAGAGCTCTGTCTTCATTCTTCTCTCTCCAGCCAAGTCTGTAAAGAATCAATGGTCTCCCTCTGTGTGCCTTGAGCTGTGCAGCTCTACGGGCTGCCGTAGATCAGTTTCCCGAGTCTTATGTAAGCAGACGATGTCAACAGTGTTGCTGACCCTTTCCTTGTGCTGACGTTAGCTCCTTGTGGTGATGCTTGCCGGGGTTCCAGGTCAGCTAAGCTCTGCTGACACACCGGCTCGCCACAGAAGATAAATGGCAGATAGAGCTGTTCGTGCACGCTCGCACGCACACACACACACACACTGCGTTTTTTAGTGTGTTCTAAAGCAAGGAGAAGTTGCTTGCTAACTTTGGCTGGTGACAGGATATCTGACATCTCACTTTTCACCTCAGTCATATGCAAGAGAGTCTTGAGGGAACACACTGTGGGCCTCTGTGGGTCTGAACATAACCTGCTCACCCGGGAGGAAAGTGTGGCATGGAGAGAATGAAGAAGTAAGGAAGACACTGATGTAAAGATTGGAAAGATAAGATGGAGTCATGCATGTGTATATACCTCAACTTCTGCTGATCTTTAAGGTTGGGCTATATTTGAAGAAACAGGAAACTAGTTCATATGACGTCTTCTCCGAGCATGTCGGTAGAGAAAAGTGTTGATACCTGTTCCAAACACCCACACTGAAAGGCGAGGTGAAAAGCTTGACCGTCAGATTAAAATATGGGGATATGTAGTTCGACCATCTGAAAAGCACTTCTGTCAGAGTACACTGGCATGTTTATACTGTGCAGAAATGCTGCTGTAAGGTGGCCCACTGGCTGTTCTACAGATCTATAACTTGCTTCAGGTCGTTAACTCAATGATCAGGAGCGTAATATCCATATGTGGACATTATGTAATATCCAAGTGGATCTAATTCCACAAGGATTGTGTGACAGTATGGTTTCCACCAGGGTATCTGTATATGTGTAAGTTCACCGACATAGGATATGAGGACACTCGGGAGCAACGGTAGAAAGTGTTCCAAGAGATGTATGGAGAGCAGAGACTGCAACTCCTCCTTCCTTCTTGGCTATATTTAAGTTGTTCTCGTTAAGAGAAAATGTGTCCTCTTATCTTCCGGCACAGGCTGTAATTTACCTCTCTTTCTCTCCAATAAAGGGTTGGGAGCATCATTTCTGCAGGTTCCTTCCACCATCTTGCAATACCTAAGATTTCTGGGTTGCTCCTTTTTGATTTTTCTTTCCGTTTCTAACTTTCTCAGATACTTAATCTTTCGCCCAAGGAGGCCTGCCCCAGTTCCCAGCTCTTTTTTTGGCAGACCTTCTTTTTGAAGACTGCGTGCCCTGGAGAGTAGGTGGGAAATACGGATAAGGTTAGAAAATCTCCTGACTTCTCATCTGCCTCACTTCATTATCTCATACCAGCGCAGCTCCTGCTGGCATAATTCACTTTTCACTTGCCTTGTCCCCTTAAATTCTGCCACCTTCATGTTCCTGACAACACACGGCAAATGGACACTGCGTACATTGGGAGTTTGTGTTAACATATCTTTTCACAGAGTAAGCCACTCTCTTTTCTGGCAGTACCCTCCGTCTGCTGCCACAGTGTTCTCACCCAGTCTGTGTTCTCAGAGAGGGCCAAATGCCCTTTGCTGCCTGCCAGTCAGACAGACAGCTTTCCAGCCACGGCCCCTTCTATTTCATCCTGTCAATTCATTGTTCGTTCTGTCCTCCTTTTGTCCGATCCCTTTCTTGATCTCTGGGATTTACCGCTGGTAGTGGTGGTGGGATCTGGGGTCATGGTTATGCAACCCTAGGATTACACCATGGGACAAATTGAGTCAGACAGGCTGAAACTACACTACGTAAGCCAGAGGTTCAAACACATTCCTATAGAGCATGGTTAGATGAAAGAATACACTTCATATTAGAAGCTAATAGATTGAGGCTGTGTCTCATTTAAGGATGCTTTATTTGTTAAGATATAAGATAAGATATACTTTACTGTCCCCAAGGTCAAATCTTGCTTGGGCAATAGTGCTACACTTGCTACATTTTACGCTGGTAAAATATGCAAGAAGCTACTAGATTTGCTTCAAAATGTTTCACATCAGTCCATATCGATAGTTATTGATCATTTTTAATGACCTATTTTTAATAATTACCATGAGAAAAAAAGGTTGCATTTCACCACTTTATTTTGAATTTAACCACCCCACTTTGAATTTACCACTTTACCAAAGCTCACGGGTAATAATTTGAATGCAGACACAACATTGAAAAACAGAAGGCTGCTCTGCTGTTCACAGTAACTTGCAGGCAGCGGACCTGCGGACCGTCCCACGGTGAGTCTGTGCAGACAGCTGCAGCTATCTCCTGCCTTCTGCTTAGAAGTGGTGAATTTAATATGATATAAGCTCTGGCTTATCTTTGATACAATGTGTCGGCAAAAAATGTAGTTGCACATTTCCGATCCGTCGTTAGTGTAGTTAGCATGCATTAGCTCAGAGGGCTAACTTGGCTTGTTTATGTGAATGTCGCTGTCACCCTGAACGTCCCACTGAACCCCGTTCAAAAATCTGATTGATAATAAAGCATTGCTTGATTGCTTGAAAAAAAAAGGAATGTGTGATGTGTTTATACTAACACTAAGACAGTTTACTCGAGGAGAGAGGAGACGGCGGTCTGTGCATCTGGCTGTTGCCTTTATTTACATGCACTAAAGCCGTCTGTTTTGCTGGCGGTTTATTACGTTTATTACAGATCCCCATTAGTCATAACTGTAGTGATGACTATTCTTCCTGGGGTCCTCATTTAATACATTGTTAATACAAGTTAAACTATGGAACATTCTATCGACAAATTTTCTTATTATTGATGACGTGCCTATTGCGATACATATCGTTATCGTTTTATCACCCAGGCATACACACCAGTCAACAAAACAATGGTAATCTATTGAGTGGCTGGTAGATTTTGGAATCCACTAGCCACAGTGGCAGGTGGACAAAAAAGTTCATTTCCAACTCCTGCACAGCTGCCATCAACTTATAACAATATGTAGCCACAAACAATACAGAACAGTGGTACACAAGACACAGTAATAAGTTACATACAAGGTCATGTAATATATTGCACATGATATGTAAAAGGATATGTGGAATATTGTGCAAGCCTTGTGGGGAAATCATAAAAACCATAGTCAATCCCTAAAACTAAAATACAGCAGTAACTCCTTGCCTTTGAACTACAAGTCAGGATTATCTTGTTTTCTTGAGTAACGTCTACCTGAAGGTAATGTTAGTAATTTGTGTTCCCTGTAAATTATTTACCCAATAACTGTGTTTTAAGCTGGTTACCTAACTACAACCTTTCATTTACATTCCTCCCCTTCTCTTTTGGTACGGTTTGCATTGACAGTGTCCTTTGGCTTGTGCATACAAGGACAGATGAGTGGCACCTGTGGCGGTGGCCTACTCTGGCTCAGGTCCCAGGCCTCTCGGGATTCCCATAAAACCCCCTCTGTCACTAAGGCTCACTGGGTCTAGTTTCCTTTGGCACCAGAAAGTGACAGAAAGAGAGCAACTAATGATTGGGGGATTCAAGGAGGAGTGGCACCCATGCTGGTTGTTACCCTGGATATATCCCATATATGTCAAACCTGCTTAATTAATGTGTTGGCTATCACCTCTAACTCGTCCCCTGAACCGGGCTGGGCACCAAGTAATTACTCTAATATTTCCAGTCCAATTTTGAGTGAGTTTTATATTACTGTGTATCCACTGAACCACTTACGCCACTGCAAAAACATCCATCTGTCTTAACAGGTTCATCATTGAGTCCTAATTTTTTATTTTCCTGAAAGAAGTTAAACAAATCAGCCAGTTTAAAGACTTCCCAGAATCAACTGTCATTCTCTGTAGATTAGTGTAATCCAATTTTACACTCCTGCATGTGATGTGTTGTTTGTCATCAAAGAAATGTGTTATTTGTCGTTGTAGTTCAGCTGTATACAATTATACTGGGTGAGTCAGTGTGTATACTGTATGTACAGTATATGTCCATATAAAGGGGTTACTGGAGATGAGGGATTTTTGAACACTCCCAGTAGCCGCGGAAATGCTGTCATGTCCTATACACGTCACTGGTGACGCAGGACAATGATCTACAGTGCACCTTCACTTTCCCTCTCTCACCACCGTTTACAACGTCATCATTCTCCCGCTGTCCCAACACACTGCAGCATAAACCTTTCCCCAGTCATTTACCCATAAAATGAAACTGAAGCCATTACCAGAGGGCTGCCGCGCAGTCGTCACGATCACAGAATGTCATTAACACATTTACAATCACCTCCTCCACTTTTTACACCAAAAAGGCTGCAGTCTGACTGTGGCATGACTGTCTTCCTGTAGGGACATTTCTCAGATCAACTGCTGGGAACCATTCGTCCTTAACAACTAATCTATCTACTGCTGAGAATTAACACACATCCTCCCGTCGCACTTTGTATTGTATGTTATATCAGTAATCGGTAAATGGTCACATTCACTGTACTTACAAGATACTTTGTACTGGCCTTCTGAGAATCTTTACTTGTGCAAATGCTTAAGAGACCACTGGAAATGATTTCTCCCTCAATGCACTTGGGAAAATGTAGCCCCAGTTTCTTGGAAAATAGGAAATGATGTGATGCGAGTAAGTGACTAAACAAAAACATACACACACAAATTTCTAAGCTCCCCCCATGTCACTGCTTGTGATAGAATAATGCAATTGGCTGAAATTGCTGCAAATGGACAAATCCATGATTAAATGCCCCTGAAGTACTGTATGTAAACTCAATTCATTCATTGATTCCCTTAAATCTACTGACTCTATATTTATTATTTTTGCCTTGTATATTGTTTTACCAAGACTGTCAAAAACAACCCAAAGATCATTTGTACAAGCTGCGTATTACAACCCATATTTACATTTATTGTGGCAGCGACATCTAGTGGCCATAGTAATTATGACGGGAGCAAAGGAGGAAGTCAGGTGACGTAGTATAAAGAGCGACAAAGTCTGCATAGGAAGAAGGGCAGGGTGAATGGATGGGTCAAACAAACACCGGACTTTGACCCAGGAGACCGCTGTTCGTGTCCCGTGTGAAACCAAAAGTCAACATTGACTTATTTTAAGTAACTACATTACGTCTTTTCCTCAACCTAACTACGTCGTTTTGTTGCCTAAACCTAACCAAACGGCAACCGTTTCACAACATTAACCACATGTTTAAAACTGTGACTCTACCGTTTAGGTATGAGGATGTGTTGATCTCCTGTCACCACTAGGGGCACTAATTTAGGAAACGCTCCTGTGGGTGTATTAGAGGGTAGGAACAAACTGCCTGTGTGGTCGTATGGTTTGGAGGTTAAGGTTGTTGTTAAATGTATTATGTATGTCTGAATACTTGATACCCTTAGGGCTCACTATTATTCTAATGCTAATGGCAATAGCAATGCTAATACACAGTTCTGATTCCTAATATAAATATAAATGATTTAGTAAATTAACAAAATAATCTGTACCATTCAGTGTTATCCACTTTAAAATACTTCATTCAGATATAGAGGTTTGATGAGGTGGTGGGTCCTTCATCACAATGGCTCAGGTTTTTTTTGTAGTGTGTGTTAAATAGCGGTCACCCTTCTTCCTGTCTCCTTCCTCCCTCTTTTTCATCCTCCTTTACGCCACCACACACTGCAGCGCTTGCTGTGCTCGGAAAATTCCACACTGCAGCAGAGAGAGGGGTGGCAGCAGAGAGAGAGAGAGAGAGAGAGAGAGCCAGGGAGCCAGGGAGGGAGGGAAGGGATGAGAATATGCTTGCAAGAAATAATCGATGCTGTGAGTTTTCAAGATGTTGTAGGAGGTTTACACTTGAATGATGCAAACACTGTAAGTGAGATGTCAGATAAGAGAGACAGAGGAAGGGGGTGCGTGCATCTGCTATTAGGAATAAGTGCATATGCAGACGATTTTTTGAAGATTTTACCTCTACAGTATACCATCAAAAATGAGGACAGTTATAACTTAGAGGAGATATAAATAATGACGTGTTATTTAACATTATAAGCTATGTACATGTGTATATGTTTGAAGAGGAAGGTTGGAGAGCTGTGTTTATGCAGAGAGATGACGAGGAGAGAGGGATGGAGGCGTGCAGCTCTTTGGTCAAAGTAACCTCTGCAGAAATGTGCATCCATCATCACGTGCTCTGAGAATAAGTGGAAAAACACTGCAGTACCCCGATACTGCTGCTTAAAGCTGGCTCCCACAGACACAAACTCAGAGCAGCAGCTTTAATCCACACCCCCACTCCCCTACATATACTGCTTTTAAATACAAATTATGCTAACACGACTTACTCACACAGATGACTTGTGTCTGTTCAAATGCAAAATCACTAATGATTAATGCAAGTTAGCAGTGTAAATATATGACCACTTAGATAAGATTAGCAGTAATGCAGCAGTTCCATTTATTGCACAAAGGTTATTGTATCATAATCTACATCTACCTGGCACAGGTTGTTTTTCAATGCACTGAATCCATTGTTCGATTTATACTAATATAGAAACTTTATACTAGAAACTGTACTAGGCTGGACGAGACTGTTTTAGAGAGGTGGGAGACGGAGTTGCTGTTTCCTACCCAACTCTATGTGCGCTGTCAGTGGAGACGCAGGTGTCATGTCTGCAGAAATGGGTCATCATATTGGAAGTACTGACACATGCATAATAACCCAGATGTGTACTTACACCACCACCTTTTTCCATCATTGTCACAGGTAACAGTAAATCTGTAATGCTCTCATACAGGAGACCGACACTGACAGGTGCTGCACTCCGCACCTTTCTGTGCCAACTTAAGTCACTGGGTTATCGGCGCAAGGCTTTTTTTTTCCCCAACAACATCTTTTTTTTTTCTGCACAAGCCTTATTTACTGGAATCTGTCTGAGGCTAAAATGAACCGAACAATGCACACATGCCCCGGACCTTAACTAGCAAACCGAACGGTTCAGATTTTATACGTGACTCATTCCATCCCTACAATATTGACATCACCTGTTAAATTGACGTGGCAAACTTGTTCTTGAACATTTGCTTATTTACACATCCAGCAGATATACAGTAGATCAACATTAGCATTAATTTGTTGTCTTTGGTCGCTTGACGAATGTAAGTCCGATATTCACTCTCTTTTAGCTCTGTTTTTGGTCTCTACCAACATCTGAGAGAAATATGTGGCTCTTTTGTTGCTAAATGCTCCACTATCTTCACCAGTTAGTCGCTAACTTTATCTGTTTGACATTTGGTGCTGAGAAAGTAGTGTACAGTTGGGGGTTTTTTTAGAGCTTTTCGCTGAACATAGCTGTCTGCTGCGGCCGAAAACAACACAATAAGAGCAGTGAGAGTAAACCAAAATAGTAAAATTGTGGGCCGAACAGAAAACAATCACTTGAATATTGATTGTAGCCACTTTAATTATACTTAATTATTCTGTATTCCAAGTAAACAACACAAGACAAACAGAGTAGATACCAACATCACATGGAAACACACTCAGGGCCAAGTGACACAAAACAGACGTCACAATGTTACGAATCAATCAGCCTGCCTTGGGGATATGTTCCATACAGATTGATTTAAAACAACTAGGCTAATGCATTATTGATCAACAACACGCTGTTTACAGAAAGTTGGAAAGTTAGGAAAGACTGACACGTGAATAGAAGACGGGTGTGCTACTAGCGCACATTCATTATATTTAGTCCACATTGTTGGACACTTAATGAGTCCTGAGTGCCGCTCATTCTGGTTTATAGCAGTGCTGCTTTAGGCCTCATTTAATTTGCAAAGAGTGCTGCAGGGATGTTCAGATCTGCTTTTTTGAGTCAGCACTTTATGTTTGTTCAGGGAAATGAATGCACTGTTTGTGATGTCACTGCAGGAAGACAACAGCATCTGTGTAGGATATCTGCAGGTTTATGTTCAGGTTTATTTTCAGTTTGAATCATCTTGTTCTGCGTTGTGCTTGCAATCCATTTTCAGATACACTTTCAGATACAACAAAACAAATCCAAAACTCAAAGACTGACACCCAAGTTATACTAGATACATTTTGATAGGGAGGAGATAAATGCTTATGTTATCTTGCAAGCTGAAACCAGATCCAAAATAGAAATAGCTTTTGGAATCCAATTGTGGAGCAATATGTGTGGTCATTCGCATCATGGAAATGCTACTCGACCTCCAGTTTACTGCTGTGAATTATTCAAACTTCAGTCGTGCTCTGAAACTTAAACAGCCAGGCTCTTGTTACAGTTAACCTTCGCAAAACAATCTGAGTTTCTGTGTCGGTCTATCCACCTTTTTGAGAGATGCTCGGCCTGTTCAGAAAAGGAAATGTTTGAATAGATATTGATGTCATTGTGTATTTCTGCATGGCCTCTGATTAATGTCTGGAGTCTAGACTGGGCAACACTTCATGTCTCACATTCCCTTCTAATATAAGTGTAGAGAAGTCTTAGCAAAGTAGCATGCAGTGCAGGCTAATGTAGGCACTCAAGTCCTTTTAACTCATTTACATTTACCCAAGATCCTCATAAATTCTGAGACCCTGATGTGAAACTAGTAAACATGCAGCTCTGGATCACTTCCACATACTGTATCTCAGTAGCAGTTCTAAGTAATGTCATTCCAGGAACTTGACTTCAGCTTTTGGATCAGAAATGGTAGTTTGGGGAATGCATGATAGCTCTCAGAGCACTCCACTATAACTCTTTCCTGTCAGCAGTCCTGGGAACACATGAAGCCAGAACTCTCTCTTCCTCCTAACTCACACCAGAAACCTCTGGGATGGCATTTTCAAATACATTGCTCATGTGACTGATATTGGCAGTGAGTCACTCAAAGCCAACAAAACCATCTGGACAGTGTATTAAGCAACTCATTAAAGGACTCAGCTAAGGAACAGTGCCTGCACATGGCGGCAGGTTTCTGCGCTTCAAGTTTAGAACAAAACTGTCGACCCTGATCTGTTACACTGACCTGTTGATGAATATCCACTTTCCCAGGACAGACCACTAATGCAGCAGCAGAGTCAATAGCAGCCTAGTCTAAAGTACTTCAAACAGTGGGAGATATTGATGGTTTACCACCATGATAGCACTAATTAGTGGTATTGAAGTACTGACTGGCCAGGGTGCTAATTAAAACAAATCAACCTGGTGTGGCGGTCAGTTTGGGTTTGTCTAAGTTGGTACAATGGAGACAGCTGTGGTCCACCTTAATAAATATCTGAATTTCCACGGCGAGCGTTGGGAATACTCGCGCGAATGAAGCGATCAAAACAGAAGATTCCAGCATCCAAATGTGCGCGAATTAAGCAAGTAGATTATTTTATTCATGTCTGGTCTGAACACCCCATAAGGGCATCCACATGGCAAAGCAAAGTAAAGTTCATAATTTTGTGTATTACTGTCTTTAAGAGGCTGTAGCAGGCTCCCTTTTAAAGCTAGAGAAGATATTTGTGTATCATATGAAAATAGACGAACTGTGGCATCCATTGGTACCAAAATAACACATTTATACTGCATGAGAAAAACGACATGGTTTTTGCCCCAAACTGCAGTGGATTATCATAAAGTGGACATGTCTGTAAAGTGGGTAGTCTGGCTTACCGGGTGAACAGAGCTTGGATAAAGCCTTACTTCCTGTGCGGACAGGAAGTCTCTCACCTTTGTGTTTCCATTCTCAAAATCCCTTTGTTACGGCAAACAACAACAACATCCGAGCTATCAACCTAGACGCTGAAAAAGGCAAGTTTTGAAGAAGATTTAGATCGTGCAATAAGGCTGGCCTGTTCTTTCGGTGAATGATTGTAAAGCTGACAAAAGCACAGTGGAGATAGATCTGGCTACACAAGACTAGTAAAGGGGAGAGTCGTGGGTACCCTGAGAACCCCTTTTTCATTCAGATATCATGAAGTGAGAGGTCAAGGAACCAATGTTCCCTCTGCAAACCCCCCCCCCCCCCCCCCCCCCCCCCCTCCAGAATGCAAGCTTTGTGCAAACAGTGTCGTTATGAATATACACAGTGCAACAGATAGCTCCAGCTTTGCTGACACAGTTTAATTGCCATTGTAAATACCATTGATATTTTGGATTGGGAATCTTATTGTCAAGGGCTAACTGTGTTAGTAATCACAGTGTAATTGTAATAACCTTTCCTCTCAGCATGCACAGGGCCGTAGCTGCCTTTCTACGTGGAGGTATTTTACATTCTTGACTCATGACCTCTGTAATTCTAAAATCCCTGAGCATGCATGGCACTGCATGTCACAAGACAATAAGTGTATTTTTTAAGTTAATTTACTATCAAGTGCATTCCTGTTTATAATGCATTACTGCAACTATTTTCCAATGACACACAATTTTTCTGTATTCCCAAGGCAGTTGATTTAATTCCAGGATGGTATAAAAATACTGACAGAAACCTGCATGAGATACACTGTAGACAGTGTATCACAGTTAGCATTTAGTTTCTGGTGTTTTTTTTTTTGTTATTTAGGTCAAAGTTACATTATCATTGGTGTTCTGGTTTGTTAGTGATCTAAGACACTGACCATATAATCATAACATCCGAATTTTTAATGCAGCTGGGGATCTTTGTTGTATGTCTTTCCCACCTCTGATATCTGATACAGTCTTTTCTTTCACAGCTTTCATGTTTGCTTGTGGTTTGGGTTCCAATTTTAATTTTCAAACAATATGTAAAATATGAGCTACATGCTTAACTGAGGGCCTGTCCACATTATATTTTTGTAAACAGATATTTTCCTCTCCAATTTGGCCTCTCATACACATGTAAACACAGTTTTATGTCACTGAAACGGATATTTTTTTAAAACACCTTCTAAAGTGAAGATTTTTTTAAAACTGTGTATCTGTGTAGACATGATAACTGGGAAATTTTGGGAAAATGATGACATCATCTCAATTCATGCATGCCCATTGTTGCTTTGTGTAATGAGCATGCGGCAGACACCACAACACACTTCCGGCCCCCTGGCCAGCTTGGCTACATACTAAATGCTAAGCAGTAGGCCATGCTAGGCAACAACTTCACCTTATCGTCCGTCCACATGAGTCACATTTCAGTTTCGCCACAGCACCTTGGACCGTGTACCAGAAAGATAAAGAAATAATTTGCTTCTATTGTTTTACTATTGTTTGATCTGTGTTACTACTGCCGAAGCTAAAGCTAACTGTATGCTTAGATTCTTCTTCTCTGGTGTTTGATATGTCGTCGACGTAGCCTTGATTGCCGACTACTGGCCCGGTGAGCGTTTGGAGTGTTTATGTGTTTGTGTGTTTACGGAGATATTTATCAAAGAGGAGGTCGTGTGGACAGGTTGTTTTTTGTTTTTTTAACAGAGGAGAAAAATATCAGCTCATGAAAAACATCCAGATACCCGTAGACAGGGCCTGAGAGTCTCCTTATTTTGATGGTCAGTGTGAAATTGGTTGTGAAATCATGGCTGTTTATGTGCAAGGCCATCACCCCTGTACAGCCTGTACTCTGTCAATATAATGTCATGGGGTTTAGATAGTCAGATTGGACACACTGGACTGTTACATAACACAGTAGG
>JAOVVB010037138.1:0-15309 GCA_028570985.1 Heterobranchus longifilis
GCCCTGTTTCACAATGTTAACGAAAGTGAAAAATAATTTGTGTATCTGCCCCGTGAAATGGATCCACTCCAAAGTTTACTGGGTTCTTCCATGGCCCATGCTACACCCTTACAACAAATTTCATGAAAATCGGGCCTGTAGTTTCTCTGTAATCTGACTGACAAACAAACAAAACATAACCTCCTTGGTGGAGGCAATAAATTAATCCCTACACGTAACAGTTTTCAGAATACCACCAATTTAAACTGCAACTGTAAGAGAATACAGTTACTCATACTTTGTATTTTAAATACGTAATCCGATTACTCCACAACCCTGTTTACAACACTTCCGCTACTCGTCCGAGAAGTTTTTGCAGGCGCATTATTTGTATGTGCGTGAGACTGTTTGTGTGGAAGCGTTTTTAAATAGTAATATTTTAGCACAAATGCATGTATTTCAGAAGTACTGGATAAATGAGACTTGGATTATACTGCAAGAGTTGTGTGTGAGAGTTTGTAAAAATATGTTTTGATCGGTTTACTTCAATTCATCAAGACTTTTCTCTGTTTTTTTGATTCTCCGTTCACCTTGGAAAGCATGTGACAAAAACAAAGTTTTCTTCAGGAATTCAAGGTAACATGTGGTGAGTAACTGATACACAAATTATAATATTGACGGTGAAATATTCCTTTAAAGGTCCGGATCGTGTGCATTCTCCATGAAAGCAGCGGTGAGGAGGCACGTGATGATGAACTACATTACCCATAATCCCACAGCGCGGTTAAGAAGGAATCCATCCATGGCTGTAACCAGCCGGTGCCGGTGCTCCGAGGTCGCCAGATCGTCATGGAAACGGAGTGCGGGAGAGTAATGTCGTCCCGCTCGGACAGGTACACGATGCTATCACTGTTTTTCTGCCTCTGTTTGAATTCTCTGTGCCGAAATTATTCACGTGGTTTTTGATTTTTGTTCAGTCCGCAGCAGCGTCCTGCTAACCACACTGACTGACTGACTCCCCCTCCTCCAAACAGCAACAACATCCGACGTGTTTCGCCTCTAATGTTAGTATTATTACATTAAAACCCCTCTCTGATAGCTTATAATAATTCATTGTACAATATAGTGAGAGACTGGTGGCTGTAGATCCATCTGATGCGTTGGAAACATGAAGCTCTTCAGAAGCAGCTGAGCTGCATGTTGACATCAGTCGATGCGTCACAGGCTCACTCTTAAGAAAACACTGGACTGTACAATAAACCACTATAATATACTTTTAATCAACCTTTAAGTATATTTAGGCTTTAGATAGGCCTACAAGATCATTTTTGACACATTTTCAATATTATTCTGTTATGTTTTTCCCCCAGTTCTTTAATTTAGAGTAACCTTAAAAACATATTATCTCCCAAAGACTATATTTAGTGTGATGAGTAAAAAGGTCACAGCATTAGTTCTGATAAAGTTTTGAAATCTGGTTTGGACATACTTTGGGCAAGTATCTTAAAGTTGCAACTTTGGAAAAAAAGAAAAGAAAAAAATCACACTTTTATCAATAGTCAAAGTCAGGATTTTTTTTTAAAAGTAGGAAAACATTGTGTTTATTAAATGTTTTCCATATTAAATATTTCTTTACACTGCATATAAGTGCATATATTTGATATTCGAGTTAATACCAAATACATTGTTGTGCTCCTTGTAGTTTCTGGTACTGCCATGTTCTTATCGTACGATATTTAGTCTTTGGGCACATGGCACTACTGGTTTTTTCCCCCTGAAATATAATGAAGTACATAGAAAAACAATAGTCCCATGTGCCCAAAGACCAAATATATGATGATAAAAATTCACTTTTCAGCCAAACAGTTGATTTAGAAAATGTCTTCAGATTTGTGCTAATGGAAGGCAAATTCAAAATTTCAGAAGAATGCAAAACCTCTAAACTATATATAAAAATTTGGATTTTTCACCCTCTTCTACTTTTTATTTGATTGGGCGGATAACAAATTGTTTTGGGCAGCTTGTGATGATTTTGGATACCTTTCTCCCCCAATTAAAATAAAAGACTATATTCCAGTGAATCTGGAGTATCAGTAGGCTCACAATGTCCTGAGGCTCCTTCCCAGCACCTGTTTTATACATGAAAATTAAAAAAGTGGCCACGTTTATGAAGATTTGCGCAGCCTGAGAATCCAATTGGGCTGTTTAGTGTCAAATCTGGCAGCACTGGTCCTGAGGCTCGTTCCATCGAGTGAGTTTACCAAAATATTTCAGCCTGCTCTTCAGTTGATTTGGTTCATTTCAGTTTTATTTATAGAGTCATATCATGACAAAAGTTATCTCAGGACACTTTTCATATAGAGCAGGTCTAGAACATGCTCATGATTTTCAAAATCCCAACATCACCCAAGAACAAGCGTTACACTGGGACAGTGGCGAGAAAAAACTGCCTTTTACAGAAAAAAAGACGGCCTTTTACTTTAGGCAGGAATCTTGAGCAGACCAGGTTCTTGGGTTAATAAGTTAGGCCGGCTCTTGGCGTAAGCCGTATAGGCGGGCGCCACCATGTGGAGGGGGCGCTGCACCACCAAGGAATAAAAATGAAGAAGAAAAAATTAAGATATGAACTTCTTATACTATTATGCACACCCCCGATCCGATATTTTTTCCTGTTTTAAGAACAATATGGTTTTTGGTTTTGCTGAGTCTGTGTTATGGTGCCGCCGATCCACACTAGCACAACACTCTGAAATATCAGCCGCCGCATGGTCGTGTCGAGATTGTAACCCAAGATTTGTGAAAGTTTAGTGAGATGGTTAAGGTTATTATAGGTCGTCCGAAACGAGTTTTGGCAAGTGACCATCTACACATGACCCAACTGCATCCAGAGGGGAAGAAAAATATTTCACCTATAGGGCTCCAAAAATGCTAGGGCCGGCCCTGGGAAAGGGGCCCCTGTTACAATAAGACTTTGGGGCCTGTATCAGAGTGATTGTTTCTATGGATCAGATGAGTTAACTAAGAGGAATCAGAGGATCAGCAGAAGATGTCCGTCCCGTCCTGCTTTTGCTTGCCGGTGCCTCTATTAATACCAGCCAAGCAGCTCTTTGCTGCCAGTGTTACAGTGATCCTCTTAGTGTCTGACACACACACACACACACACGCACACACACACACACAGAAAGGAGGACACGTGGGCAGCAGCCCTGAGAGATTTTTCAGTTGATCGTTTGGGCTCCACAGATACAAATGTGTGAAAGGACGGAGTAACAGCAGACTAGAAACGAACTTGCAATCGACCCACGTTTAAGGACTGAGGGTGAGCAGGCGGTCTGGAGGGTAGACAGTTGTCGTCTGATGCAGATATGACTCTGCTGGATGGCGCAGGAGCCAGAATCTCTGGCTGTTGGTCCCTGAGGTCTGACCGCAGGTGAGCTCTGTGCTGCTGTTGTTGTTTTCTCTCAGTGCAGGAGGAATGCTAGCTTTTCCTTTTCACAAAGCTCTCAAACACACTGTGGATGTGTGTGTGAGTGTGAGCTATAAATACAGCGTCTAAAAAGGGGTTGTCGAGAGGTCGCAGGATGTGGGTTAGTTTTGCAGAGATTGTGCTGTGTGTTATGTGTGCTCAGTCACAGAGGGTCGCCCGTAGTGTCTCTTCAGTTTGTGTGTGTATACAGTATAGTAGCGGCGCATCACAAACCGTAAAAAGCAAACCGAGTTACTAATTTGATTTCTAATTACAGCCCGTGGGAACGCAGGAGTCCCTAAATGTGGCATCAGATTGTGACGCCAACAGCTTGGCTGACTTTCATTTGTTCCACAGTAAACAGTTGTGTGAGAGCCTAATCTTAATTACAGTGATTTAAGCTCTGATACTATCGTGTCAAACAGTAGCATTAACACAGTGCAGGCAGCGGTGGAGGAAGTATTCATATCCTTTAGTTAAATAAAAGTACCAATACCACAACAGCACTGTAAAAAAAATACTCCATTACAAGATAAAGTTCTGCAAAGTATTGTCAGGAAAATGTTCTTACAGCATCAAAAGTAAAAAGTACAGACAACTATACACACCTTTGTGGTGAGTGTGTGTAGTACAGTAGTACAGTGTATATGTACCAGTACAATATAGTATATAATTTGACTATTATTATTATTGAAACATAAGAAAACAGTGACAAATGTCCATCACAATGACCCAGAGCTTCACGTGTGTTGTTTTTGTCTGAGATTTGTCAGTTTACATTTAAGATGAGAAAAAGCAGCAAATGGTCACATTTCAGAAGCTGAAACCATTAAACATTTTGCATTTTTGCATGAGAAGTTACTTAAATAATAGCTTAAACTTCACATAGTGTTGGGTGTTTTTTTTTTCTTTTACAATGCATCATATTTTTAAAGTTCCTCATGTGTTTTGTATGTGAAATCTTAATCTGTAAAGTAACTGCAGCTGTCTGTAGTGCAGTCAGAAGTAAAATATTTCCAATTAAGTGGAAGTATAAAATGTCAAGTACCTCCAGTTTCTACTTAAGCACACAACAACTGCCGCTGGACAGCAGCCCAACGCTCAGAGGGAAAACTCATAAACAGTCTTACACACAACAATGTGTTTTAATGTGTAACTGCAGCAAGATGTTTTCTTCTTGCACCGCAGGTTTTGGCACATTTTAGTTGTTCACTGAAGTTGCAGCTGTTTGCTGTGCAGACGTCACTCTGTCAGACAGTGTGTCTTTTTAGGGCTGCAACTAACAATTATTTTCATTATCGATTATTTTCTTGATCAATCGTTTGGTCTATAAAATGTCAGAAAGAATCAGTCCAGGATAATGTCTTTAAATGTCTTGTTGTTTCCTGTCCAAAACCCAAATATATTCAGTTTAATATGATAAGATATATGAAACAGAGAAAAGCAGGAAATCTTTTTTGCATGAAAAATAATTTTAACAATGAATCGATCAAACTAGTTGGCCATTATTTGTCTGTCGATCAACTAATTGTTTCAGATCTATTTTGCGCTCCACAAGTCTGAATCAAAGCTCGACATGCCACTTGCAATTTCAATAAAGTTTGGAGAGAAGAATTATTTGACTAAATGAATCAAGGTCCACTTCTTATGTTTTTGTGGAGTTTTTAATCACGTCTGTCAGTTTTAACGCTGAGGAAGCTCTGAACACTGAGATCTGGTGAAAAGCTCGTACAGAAACCTTGAGCGAACTCTTTTCAAGGCCAACGTAATAAATGTTTCCTACTCCATATGTGTCGTATAACAACTGGAATCTATGTACAAAATATGTGCAGGCATGAGACGATATGAAAACTTAATGTCACGATTATCCTGGCCAAAATAATTTGTGATTCATGATATCCCGATAATCAACGAAATATACAGAAAACTCTTAAAATGGCCCTTAAAAACACTGGAATCACTTTACCTTACATTTAGCTTTGTTGTGATTTTTTTCTAAAAAAGAAACATTACGACATTACGACTTTCTCGAAACATTACGCATTTTTTCCCTTCACATTGCAACTTTTTTGTCTTAACATCACAACTTTTTTTCTTAAAACATTATGACTTTTTTTCTCGAAACATTACCACTTTTTTTTTAAGAAACAAATATCTTTATTGTATCACAGATAGGACACTGTAGTAAACTGCAGTCAATTCATGAGGATATTCACGATATTCACTATTATCCCAATAATGGAAATTCACCAAGATCAAGTTTTTTATTGTGATCCACGATAAAATCTATTATTGTCCCATCCCTAAATATGTGTATGTGTTATCAAACTATCATCAAAGATAATTATGACAACAGAAATCTGGCACGATACAAGAAGATTTGTTGTGTGATTCTGACATGGTGTAGTTGAAGTGTGAGTGAGGCAGCTGTGATACTGCAGACTGTATGAATCCCTGCAGTCGTACACCTGTGTGTGTTCATGCTGTAACCTGCCCGGCTGTTTGCTGTTGTTTTTTGCAGCGGGAGCGGGGAGGACTCGTTGGACCGGCTTCTGCCCCCCGCCGGGGCCCCTCGCAGGAAGAGCACTACCTCACTGAGCAAAACGGAGCCCCCGCTGCTCCGCACGGGCACGCGCACCATCTACACCGCCGGCCGACCTCCCTGGTACGACGAGCACGGAGCGCAGTCAAAAGAGGCCTTTGTCATCGGTATGACACTCGCTGCTGCTGCTGCTGATGTTTTCACTCCTCCCGACACTTTTCTTCTTTTCACCACCTTCGTGCCAAATTGTGGCTCTGAGCTGCAGAACCTGTCCTCTTCTGTCTTCTTATACCCATAATAAACACTTTACTGCTATCACCACATGCATACCGCCAGACAACATTAGACACACTCTGAAAAACACACATAATGGGCCATTGAAATGCTGTGTGGATCTGCAGGGTTGTGTGGGGGCAGCGCCTCAGGGAAGACCACCGTGGCCAATAAGATCATCGAGGCTCTGGATGTGCCGTGGGTTGTGCTGCTGTCTATGGATTCTTTCTACAAGGTGAGACACTCGTGCATTTTAGTCTGTTTTTGTCTTATTTTATTTGGTTGTTACCAATTATCTGTGGGTTGGAAGGAATTAAATGTTTTGTTGTTTTATATGAATTGAAATGAAACACCTCAAAGCAATCAACGTTAAACGTTTAATTTAACATTTTCTGCCGCTAGGTGTCTCGCAATCAAAATCAATACTATATCATCAATTTAATCTTATTACTTGCAAAATGTCATATTCATGAATCTAAATTTTCCAATCATAAACCATCTGTTTACATTTTTGAAACCAAACAATACATTACATCAATTATATACTCCCAAAACAAACAAAAACCATTAAAACCTTCAATCTGTGCATCCTGTATAACAATTTTTATTTCTGCATTTTCTGTTTATGTATGTTTAGTTTGTTTTCTATGCTGTTTGTTAATAAAAAATGTTTAAAAAAGAGATGGTTTAGAAGCAAAAAAACCAAACAAAAAACACGGTGATGTCGTGAAGTAGCATGGGATCATGGGAGTTGTAGTTTCTCTCTGTTAGGATTCCTTCAGTGTTTAATGTTCAGGAGGTTTTTAACTGCAGAGGTCTCCTCCAAAAAACACTGACCCGGTGATTAAAATCAGTAAAAATATACTGAATAAAGCAGTTTTACTTTTAAAATCAGTGTCTCTTCAGTGGATAAAGGACGTCCTGGAGGAGCTGCCGCTAACGTTTGCTCAGCTTGTTTCTCTGATAACTTAAGATCTTCTTAAGACTTCCGATGACTAAAATCCTTCATCCGGTTAAATATATAGTTAAAAACCACCAAGATCTAAAAAGCGTATTTTAAAAATGCGGCTTAAAACAGGAATAAAAAGTCAATTTATCACAGTGTCTGGCAGACCGCCACAACGCTGAAAAAGTACAAAACTCCAAAGAATATACAACATAGGTCTCGTCGTTTTTATACATTTTAATGCGTAAAAGTTACATAATTAAACCTTTAAAATCTTCAAACATCCTGTGAACCTGTGAACGTTCATCTTGTGTGTTTTCCAGGTTTTATCCTCAGAGGAGCAGACTTTAGCAGCAAGTAACGACTACAACTTTGATCATCCGGGGGCGTTTGACTTCGAGCTGCTGGTCGCCACCCTGCGGAAACTGAAGCAGGGAAAGAGTGTGAAGATCCCGGTGTACGATTTCACCATACACGGACGACAGAAAGACTGGGTGAGTGTCTCGCTTCTTTTTTCATTTCATTTTCTTTATTCACAAAAACATGACACGACACAAAACACAACATGAAAATCACACAGAAACAAACCAAAATACAAAAAAAAACAAACCAGTGCATCCAACATTAAAGGTTATAATAAAATAAATAAAAAGAAGAGAAAAGAAAGCTTAATCCTACTACATATAAACAGATTTCTATCATTGTACGGAAAAACATCGACCCTCTCAAGGTAATTACACAAAGCAATTATTTTAAAAACTACACTTAATGTTATTTTTAATTAAATACAAACTTTTGTCATTTATTTATTTTATTTTTTTCATAAATCAATGCTCATGGTCCCCCTTTGTCTGTTTGAATTTTACAAATATTTAACCAATGAAAAGTATTAAAAAGACTTTGTCGGAGGTAAATAGCTCAATAAAATGTTTTCAAATCAGCCTTTTCCTGAAAAGTAACAACTTTGGAAGGTTTTTCTCCCGACAAGCGACAAAATATATCCTGTCGTTTTAGAAAGAGAAGACAATGGTGAAACATTCAGTTTGTCTGTGGATTGATTTTTCAAAGCTGAAAGTATATTATAAACTTAAATAAAATATTATTATTTAAAAAGTAATTTTCCCAAAGAGACATTGTGCAGCTTTAATCTTAGAAAAGCAGCTTTGAAGACTGTTGGTTTTCTCTCCTCTTTGTGCAGAAAAATGTGTACGGTGCCAGCGTAATCATATTTGAAGGAATTATGTCTTTTGCGGACAAAGAGCTTCTTCAGGTGAGGCAATATGTTTTCTTTTGTTCCCTTTTTGAAGAATTCTTGAGTGAAGTAAAGCAATCACCCCCAGGTATTGTTGTTGTTTGAGCAGCTGCTTTTGCTGAAGGGAATATTATTGTCTGTCTGTCTGTCTGTGTGTGTGTGTGTCTGTCTGTGTGTGTGTCTGTGTGCGTGCGTGCCGTGCGTGCTCTTCCCACCTGCAGCTCCTGGATATGAAAATCTTTGTGGACACAGACTCAGACATCCGGCTCGTCCGCCGGCTGCGCAGGGACATCACAGAGCGCGGACGGGACATTGAAGGCGTCATCAAGCAATACAACAAGTTTGTGAAGCCGGCGTTTGAGCAGTACATCGAGCCGACCATGAGGCTGGCTGATATTGTCGTGCCGAGAGGTGAGACGTCACTCAGAGTTGGAGGTGCTGAGAGAAAAGTCTTTATAATGACGTCACATTAAATGCTGCGCACCACTCGTGGTTTTTAATTTACAACATTTTACACCAGGTTTAGAATATTATTATAATTAATTCTTTTTTTTTTTTAATTAATTCATTTATTATTGCCTTTTATTTCTTATTTATTCTAAATGTATTTTTAAATGTATTTATTCATTTTTACATTAATTCATATTTATATATACTTTTCCCTTTGCACCTCTGCTCCCCATCTCCTGTTTATTTCCCCACACGTATCTGTTTCTGTATGTTAATTGTTGAGTTGTCAGCGTCCGTCCTGCACAGAGGAGGTCCTCCATATTTTCTCTGTCTTGTAAGGGGTCCTGAGAACCTCGGTGCTTCATGTCGTACTGCAGAGAAGATACCGACAGCGTCCTCTTGTTTTTCCTTCTCAGGTGGTGGAAACATGGTGGCCATTGATCTGATCGTCCAGCACGTTCACAGCCAGCTGGAGGAGGTGAGTACCCAAAACTCTGTCTGTACATAAGAGGGTGGCGCCACCGTGTGTCCGAAAGCTGCAACATACAGACAGAAGGAGAGGCTCCCAACTGTGTGTACATTAAAATGCTTCAAGCTCAAATTAAATCACAACTTCTCAGTTACAAACTTTCAGACTTTTATTCCTCTCAGAGCTAAAGGAAACTTTTGGTATTTACTATTGTCAACAAATCCCAAGAAAAGTCTCATTTCTCTGCCATAGATTGTCCAAAATCTACAACAAACACAGGAGTACGGATTGGGTTTGATGATGGTATCAGTGGGGGGGTTTCTGCAGAAACTGTTGAAAGCTAAAGTACATAAATTGCAGTTTTTTCATGCATGATGCACTTAAAGTTACCTGAAGGTAGGGCTGCATAATATATTGTTTATTTTATCGTCTTATCAACTTTCGCAATAAACACATCCCAAAAAACTGCAACATATTGCAAAAGACACTCAGGGATTTTTTAAGTTAGTATCGGTAGAAAACTGATCTTTAAAATGTAACTCTCATTCTTTATTTTAAATGGTGCCTTTTGTGTTCACTTCAATGTTCAATTTGTTCAATAAAATGTCAGAAATAACTTCCTTTGATTGTTTTTTAAATCAACAAGCAATGTATTGTATTTTAGCAGAATACTGAAAGCAGCAGAAAGGCAGAACTGATGTTTATTTATCGCAAGTAATACCGTTATCGCAATATTCAACAACGATATCGCACATCACATATTTTCCTCATATCCTGCAGCTCTACCTGAAGGTGAAAAATATAGTTGCACTGAATCTGAGGCGTCACCACGAGTTTTTACTTTATAAAGATAAATATTTAAGCAAGGGGCTTGCCGTTCATTTCACTGTCGTGAGTACCCTCCCATAAATATTGCATTTCGCAGTTTATTTGTGTATCCACACTTTAACAGCTGTGTGGCTGATCTCGCACGTGTCTGAATCTTTGCAGATGCACGACAGATTCTATAAGGGATTCGTTAGCAGATCAGTTTAACTAATCTGAGTAATTTACCTTGAACTACTCGGCTGTGAGAACTCTGTCAGTGAGCCACACTGCTGTGAACAAACAGGCTGTCGTTTATTTTGACTCAAACTCTGTCCTGCTGCTGTAAATACTCATTAGCACCAAATCTGCAGCAGACCTTAGTCACCAACAAATGCACTATTTACTCTTGTTTACAAAATGTTTACGAAAAGCTAAAGTGCCCAGCTGTTTACAGTCAGGGTTCCTGCAGATCCTTAAAAAGATTTAAAAGGAATTTATCTCATTAATCCAAAAATAATGCCTTATTTGGTATTAAAATGTCAAAAATAAATCTGTCCAAAGTCTTAAAAATGCTAACACATGGGATGTAGGATTTTACTAATCCTTTTTTTTCTGGCATTGCATTATAAGATCTCAAAATAATTGGTAACACCTTTTTTCTTTTAGTTTACCTGATGCCTCACACATGAATATCAAAGAACGGGAGTAGGAGGAGACCTGTAGGGTTTTCACTGGACTAAAGAAGTCATGTTATCTTACAGTAAACATTTGGGCAAAGTTGTCTCTCACCCTCAGTAACTGATGTTGGTTCATGTTTTTTTTTCTTTCTTCATTTTTGTTTATTGTGAATTTCATTCCGAGTGGCATTAAAAAAGTCTTAAAAAGTCTAAAATCTAACTTGCTTTAAGCTGTAGGAACCCTGTGTTTATGGAAATAAAACTGAAATTATATATTTGTTTGTGTTTTTTATATATTTACGTCTCCAGCAGAAATGAGTGGGTTTGAGTGGCACAGACAGTCTGTGGATGTTTTCTCACGATCTTCATCTTTTATCTCACTGTGTTTCTCTGACTCTCTCTTTATGCAGCGTGAGCTCAGTGTCAGGTATGCTGATACCTATTTTGACTTTACCTTCTGTGGCTTTGGTCCGTGTATTTGTTTTGGAGCTTTAGTGACGTCGTTGTGCACAGACTGCAGTTCCCCCTCTCTCTGTCTTCCTGCGTGCGGTGACTTGTTGTTAATGATAACTCTCTGCCGTCTGACGCAGCGTAACCTTTCTGTCTGAACGTTTCCTCGCTCTCAGGGCGCTCCTGGCCTCCGCTCAGCAGAATCAGCCGCTGCCGCAGACGCTCAGCGTGTTGGAGAGCACGCCGCAGGTCAAAGGCCTGCACACCATCATCAGGTACCGACCCATCAATCAACTTTGAGTCCTCGTAACTAACAGTTCATAATAACAGTAACCGTTCATACAATATCATTTTCTTTTTCTGTCACGCAGGAATAAAGAAACGAGTCGAGATGAGTTCATCTTCTACTCAAAGAGATTAATGCGGCTTCTCATAGAACATGCTCTCACGTTTCTGCCATCTCAGGTGGGTCAAGAATATTCAAATCAATGTTTCTATATTAACAATGGATCACATGACTGCTTGTATGTGAGAGGAGTCGCAGAGAGAATGATCACCTGATTCTGCAGGTCTATGTATCAGTGAGTATGTTTACATCCACACTAATATTCCACTATTATTCAGAAAATGGCAATATTCCAAATTTGATACAGGTCGTATAAACAGCATATTCCATTTGTTATTTCCGAATAATAATATTTTCCAATTAAGACGTGGAACATGCCGGTATTCTTCTTTGGACATGTATACAGTGCATTGAGAATATACGTCTCAGTTGGGGTTTTTACCGCAGTTTGTGCAAGGTTACAGCCAGTTTACAGCTGACGGTCAGCTCTGTGCGTTGCTATGGTTATTGTACACAAACCAACAGGCAGGGGTAGAGATGCATGCACATTTCTGGTCCAGAGGAGAAACACAGCTACTTTTAAACATTATGGAGATCACGCTTAAACGGAGGGTAAAATATTTGGCGGCGGGAGGAGGTGTCAACTTAAACATCGCATGGACCGGCTTGAATTAATTGGGGCATCCGGCGTATGTGTCGGCTGAGATGCCGTGTGTTGACTCCGCCTACTTGACACTGCAGACGTACGCTGGTGTGGTAATGGTGCAGACCCACTGTCGGTTCTCTCACTGCTCTGATCAGTGTTGTTTTAGATACTACCTTCCAGGCAGCCATCAGTTTTAGTTTCTGCCAATATAGTTGCCAGACTGTACTCCACAGCGCTGTCAGTGATACAGCGTGTTTTCACTCTGGGATAGAGGAAAAAAACACTCCGGCTTGTTTGTTTTTCTTTAAACCAATCACAATCATCTTGGGCGTCGCTAAGCCTCAGATGCTGCGACGGTGCCCGCCATCTTATCAGTACCAAATGTTTTGTACAAAAAAAATGCTTTGTCAATAAAAGTCTTAAAGAATAAAATAATATAGATAGCGTCTTGTATCCCAGCACTGTGTATCAAGTAAGCCAGACTAGCAGAAACATGAAAGTTGCTCGAGGTAATTACAATAATCGCACCCTGACTGTTATTATAATTACAGGTTTGTCACAGTTATTGTCGCATGGTAACGAAGCAAAAATAGAGGGACTATTTTGAAAACTTAAAGTTATCTTTTTCCCCCATATCTGTGTTTACTCAAGCTGCGTTTCCACACACAGTACCCGGGACTTTTTAGTCTCAGGGGAAAGTTTTCAGGGAGTAAAAACTACCTTGTTATCTGCGTTTCCACCGCGGTGACGGTCTAAAGCCCCGTGAAGATTAGGCAAATTAGTCCGCTGACGTATGAAAAAGCAACCTGACGAGACGAGGGCTGCCGGTGGTCGCAGCGGTAAACACACTCTGCAGCCTGCACTTCAGCTGCGCTCGCCGGTTTCATCTAAAAACACGTTGAAGAAAAATAAACCTTAAGTTTTGTCTCACTGCGACATTCACTGCTTCATAGTATTCAAGTTTCATCTATACATACAAAAACACGCATAGATACACTGATATATTGACTCTTTTCTTGTATCTGCATCTATGGGAGTCATGAGTTTGTATAATAAAGTAATATTTCTTCTGTATCTTCTTTTTTTAAACTCTGTTTTACTGGCGAAGGCAGGACAGGTGTCACCAGATGTTTGCTTTACTTTAACAATAACTAAAACAACACATAACTCAGGAAATTATTTTTTTAAAACAACACAAACAAAACAAAATCGACAAAAGAAAAAAGAACCCCCCCAAAAAAAGAAACAAAAACCACCAAAACATAGAGAAAAATAAATAAATGAAACCATTTCTCGGAGTGAATCAGATGGATTGACAGGTTCCATTAGGTTAGATTATATCGGTTATCATGAAAGACAAATATGTCTCTCAGGGGTTTTCGAGTTAATTAAAAGAGGGTATAAGTAGAAAACGGCTCTTTAAATTGTAACTATTATTCTTTTTTGATGGTGTCTTTTATGTTCAGTTCAATATTCAATTTGTTCAATAAAAGAATGTTGGAAATAATTTCCTTTCATTTTTTTCAACTCAACAAGCAGTGTGTTGTATTTTAACTGCGCACACTCTTGTGCGTCTCCTAACAGCCGTGTGTAGTCCAGACGCCGCAGGGTCACGAGTACGAGGGCCGCACTTACAACGGGAAAGGGGTGAGTGCCGCTCTTGCGGTTTTACTTGTTAACTTCCAGTCGAGTGTGTCCGTGGAGGTTTCTGTCATCACACTTGCTCCACTGCCTCGTCTCCGCAGATCACCGGTGTGTCGGTCCTGCGGGCGGGAGAGACCATGGAGCCCGCCCTGAGGGCCGTGTGCAAGGACGTCCGCATCGGCAAGATCCTCATCCAGACCAACCTCGACTCAGGCGAACCAGAGGTAGAAAAAAAAATCCTAAACGTTCGATGTCTTTGAGACTGGGATAGTGTCTTAAAAATCGCATCAAACAAAAGATTTTTTAAAAAATGTTTTGATTGTTTTTTTTTTTTCCTCTCTTTCTTCCACATGATGTGTGTCTCCGTGGTAACTACCCTTCCTGCTTTGGTAACCATGGTAACCCGTCTCCTCCTCTCTGGCCTCCGCCAGCTGCATTACCTGCGTCTGCCCAAAGACATCAGCGAAGATCATGTCATCCTAATGGACAGCACCGTCTCCACCGGAGCTGCTGCCATGATGGCAGTCCGAGTCCTGCTGGTGGGTGGATATCAACGTCATTGTTCTCCACATGTTTTATTACTCATACGTGTGGTTATTGATTGGACGTTTATTTTTGTCCCCTAGATTAGCATTATTTCTGCAAAGACAAATGTCAGATATATTTCCACTCTTTAATAGAGATCATTTTTCAGTGATGATCTAGCTGGTATGACAGACAGCACCGTACCCTAATATGTTCCTCTGTGGAGGTCTGATTTAACAGACGTGCAGTCTGTGCCTATGACCTATAATCTGTGAAATCATCTCTTACATGCTTAGAAATTAGGACAAATTGATGTTAGAATAATACTATTATAATAAAAACTACAGCAGTGATTCGTATTTACATTTAAAGGTCCCATATTCTGCTCAGTTTCAGCTTCATACTTATGAATACGTATTTTGGGTTTCTACTAGAACATGTTTTAATGTTGAAAAAACACATTATTTTTCTCATACCGTCTGTCTGAATATACCTGTATTCACCCCTTTTAGCGCCTGTCTCTTTAAGACCCGCTCCTGTAAAAGCCCAGTCTGCTCTGATTGGTCAGCATTTCCAGGTCTTCTGCATTTTGCCCTCTGCAGCGTCATTGCAACCGGGGAATTACTGTAGCAGCACTTCCTACCTATATGTAGTATAGTTGTGACATCACAACCTTACAGAAGTCCTGACGGCTCTTTTAAAGGCACAGTTTCTGAATACGGGCTGCGTGCATCTCTCTGTTTTGATACTTTTACAGTATTTATATAGCACCTAGACCTGCTTTATAATATAAAAAAATACATTTTTACATATTTTTACAATATGGGACCTTTAAAG